>QOZY01000200.1:0-40622 GCA_003351005.1 Cystobasidiaceae sp. HBUAS51001 | reverse complement strand
CACACTGTCTACGAGAGGAACTTACTACGACATTCGTGAGGGGACAGAACCTCTGCCAGTCATCTTGTAGCGCTTTTCGCATGATGCGATAGCATTCATATTGGTAATCTCCCTCCCCGCTGAACATCGACTCGTCGTCGAAGCCACCAGCCAGCGTCGTCGATTTGCCTTGCTTACTGATGGTGGCTCGAGAGAGCGTAAAGTCGATGATGCTTGCGGTCACTTCCTGCCGCGTGTTTTGTAAGCAAGCAGGACCATGCGTGCCATTTTGGGAAAGACTTGTTGCTTCGTCCATGCGCAAGTTGTGTAGTTGCGCTTCCAGCGCGGTTGGTCTAATGAGCACGTTGCCCCAATGCAGATCCCGATGCTGCGCCGAATCACGATCAGGCAAAGTCGGCTATCGAGAGAACATAGACTGCCAAGCTCACCTCGAATTGCAGCGAGTGTTCCGCGCGGGCTAGCGCAGAAGCTACCTGCCAGAGTATAGAGATCGCTTCCGTCCAAGAATGAAGTGTGACCGATTCCAGATCTTCACCGGCGTGTTCCATGCATATCAATGCATATATCTGATGCGACGGCAAGGCATCTGCGATGGCATCAAGTTAGACAAAGGGAGCGCTGTCGCATAACTTTCATCGTACCTGGTCTAGGATTCTCCGACTTTTGCGGATGAGCGAGCTTGAAAGCATCCCAGGCTTCAAGCAGAACATGTGGATATTTTCCCTTGACCAGATGAGCCCTGGTAATGCAGAAATCTTAGCTCGGAACTCCAAAGCATTATTGTGTTTAGGTCATGTCAACGAACCCTCGAAAGACAGACCAGCCACTTGCATGCGGACCGGAAGCCCCAGATTGAGTTGACAGCTCTTTAAGAATGCTGATCTCGCGATGCAAGTCGGCAATACCTGTAGTGAATGGCTCAAGAGTGTCTTGTCTGGCTAGGTCGAAGGCGTCTTCCACTCTTTCTTCCTCTAGAGCGGCTTCGAGCGGCGTATGCAGAGGAATAGCTTTGACGACTATCGGCGCAGACTTTGCTGTTATTGAACCGCTTGCAGTGACCTCGAAAACCTCCGAGTACGTTGCTTCGCCGAGTTTGCGCCAAGTCGCTGTCGGGTGTTGCTCACTGTCTTCGTCTTCGAAGAATGGACATCTCCCGGTCACAAAGTCGTCAAAGTTGGTAATGCCGGTGATTGTCGGTGAGCCAGGTGTATCGCACAAGGCCAGAAGTGAATGCAGTTGGGCTGTGAAGCCCTGCGAATCTAGCTCGGCAGGCGAAGGGTGTCGTGCCGGAGTGTCTGTCCCTGAAGAAGTGGCTGTATGTGTAGGCAAGCCAGTTTCCTTTGACGTTTTAGTTGTGGTCGAGACGTTAATAGCCTCGACACCATCCAGTAACTCAGCCTGGGATGTCCCCAACGACCCAACAGTCGGGAGCCTTGCTGCAAGATGTCCCAAAGGTGACACTTCGGATTGCTCATCAAATCGAGATACGCTGGAGTGGATTCTCGCTGGAGCCGGAGACCTCGAACGCGGCAGACCGATGGGTATTTCCACTACGACACGTGCTGCCTTGCTTGGGCCTTGTTTCGTTGGACTGGCGGTGTCGTGAAGCTTTTGTAGTTGCGAGATATCCGGACGTGCAACTGGCTGAATCTTCGTGTGCGCAGAGCGCTTGATGGATCTATTGGCATGCACGACGGGAGTCAAGGGTCTTCTCCATGCAACACTGGATCCGGCATGGTGACCACGCGGCGGAGGCAAGTGCAATTGTGCCAATGCGGACGACTTGCCAGACGACGATTTGGTCGCAAGTGCGTTCTTTGAAGGCTTTGCGCTGACGCTCGGTCGTACTGCTGGCGTTTTGCCCACCATAGTCGATACTTTGGTAAGTACCGATGTGGGTAGTGAAGGCACGTTATGCGTAGCTGGGCGTTGATTCTCTTTGCTTCGGTAAGAGGTCTGCGCTTTCTGATCTTTTGAGAAGGCTGACAACTTGCTCGAGGTTCGTGGTTGTGCCGTTGGCAGCGAAGGCTTCGACTCCTGCGTTCTCTCGGATCGTGCAGTGCGTACATGATTGCTGTCCTTCCTGCCCAATATGGTCGGCTTGGCTGGACTCTGTAGAGGGCCACTTGAAACTACTGGAGCCCTCAGAGACACTTGCTTGGTGCTGGTAGTGCTTTGGGAGAACGTAGGAGCATCCTCGGTGTTTGGGTTAGGCGAAGCTGGTGGCGAGTCCTCGATGATTATGCGCCTTCGTGGACGCGCAGCGGCGCCAGCTGGGGCTGGATTGGACGCAGAGCTGTCGACAGCTTTACTCTGAAGCCAATTTTCGTCCTCTGCCCCTGATGTGCTTATGTCAATGTCAATGACTTGGTCCGTTTGGTGAGCGGACGTGTTCTGTGTAGGCTTGCGTCGCATGCGGGGTGCATTGGCCGGTGTCTTTACGGCGCTAGCATCAACTCTTGCTGAGGCCTGCTTATCTATATAGCTATCGCTTGAATTGCCAGAGCTTGCTTCCGTTTCATTGTCGCTGTCTGCCACCACACATGCTCGTCGTGTTGTTGTTTTGGAAACAGCCGCCTGCTTCGAAGAAGCCAGCACGCGCCCTGCTCCCCCAGTCTTGCGCACAGCTTTCTCCTTTAGGGTGAGCTTGTTCAATGCGCGGTATGTAGGTGAGGCTTCATCGCTTTCTGGCTCTTGAGCTTCCGCCTGGCTTTGTCCATGCGACTCTCTGCTTGTTGATGTCGAGGCCGTGGCGCTGACGGTGCTCCACCAGTCGCGGTGCGAGACAGCGACGTGTGTTCTTCGCTTGCCATACGTAGTGAAGCGACGAACACCGTCTGTCGACGCCATGTCTGGTCCTCGGTATTCGACTGAGGTTGTTGGGTGGCGGCTGAAAGGCAAGTCTTCCAAAATGGATTGGCAGCCGCCTCCTTCATCCAGACCACATCCACATTCGGGCCGCAACAGCAGCAAGACGCTAGCCTTTCACATCGAGCACGCCAGTACGTCTGGCCAACGACATATACCTGTAAGCAGCGCCCTGCAGTGATCCGAGAGTATTGCTATGGCTGTCGCTGACTATATTCGCTCTCACCCCTCCTACATCGCTCCGTTCCATCACCTTTGAATGGCTGCTGTACGACCTGTGCATGTCTTTCTTTGTGCCTCCAGCAGTCCCATCGTACGTTTGTATCCACCTCTTCGTCGGTCTCGCAGCAGCGCAGACTGCGCCTTGTCAAGCTAGCTCCGTCCAGGGAAAGCTGTGTCACGCCGCTAGATGATGGATGCATTCTGTTGTGCACCTGTGGGAGACCTTTCCTCTGACTGTGGTTGTATCTCCTCCTCCTATTCTGCTCGCCGATGGCATGCTGGGCTCTTCTACGCGGTGTATCCGGGCGGCACAATGTACTCGTACAGTGATCTCTGCAGGCGTGAACGCAGAGACTCTGCAAAGACAACTTTATAAGCTACCTGGCCCCGGTCTGCGCTTGTAGAACAACATGGCCGACATCGACATTTACGGCGATGAGAGCGATGTAGGTCTTCGGCTCATGGCATCAGAGCTCTGTCGTGTTCTCTCGATTGACTTGACCTGTCCGGCCGCAAAGATATATGGAGACCTGGACGAGTCCAAGCCCACGTCGAATGCAGAGAACAGCAACTCGACGGGCGAAACATCACTCTCAGCAAACAATGACAACAAAGTGTGTCGCATTATCTCTCCCAAGTCAGGTCGGGCTTTACTGACGAGCGTGCTTCTTGGACCCGAAAGAATGGTGCTCCTTCCGCAGGTTCTAATGGAGCTGCACCCAATGGCCAGCAACCGCCAAATCAGAATTCTCAGATGCAGATGAATCCAATGATGATGGGAATGATGGGCGGACAAGGTGGCCAGTCACCCATGAACAACATGATGGGCATGCCGAATATGAACATGGGAATGATGGGCATGCCAGGAATGCCAGGAATGAACATGGGTAACATGGGCAACATGAACAACATGGGTAACAACATGAACATGCAAGGTCAGCAATCGCAAGAACAGCAAGCGCCGCGTGACCAGATCAACAATGCTCTGAACCTGCAAGACCTGCACTGGGTCAGCTATATCTACACATGAACAAATAATCACATAAGCATACTGACGCCGGCTTCTTCGTGCTTAATGCAGTTCACCTCAGACGAGGATCTGCGGAAAGTGTGTGCCGACCTTGGCTTCTCTGTCAGCTTGCAAGATATCACCTTTTCCGAACACAAGGTCAACGGAAAGTCAAGAGGGTGAGTGATCCAGCTTTAATGAGGCAGTCGTACATCTATACTCACGAGAACCCGGTCAGGATGGCATTCGTCGAGCTGCAAAATTCTGAACAAGCACAAGCTGTCAAAAATTGGTTTGAATCCCAGTAAGGCCGCCGTCCTCTGGTTTGAATATCGCCTCTGTGTACATTGACTGACTCGTTATGTCTTGTCTTCTTTTTGTAGCACGTTCCAAGGCAAGCACCTTTCGCCCCAAATCCAGAACGGCTCCTTCAACCCGTACAAGGTTCAAAAAGGTAGGTGCCCATCAACAGCCTGGTGTCTTACCGACAAGTAGCTGACATCATCGTACAGATGGCCAGCCTACGGGCCGAGGTGGAGTCCGGACGGGTGCCATGGGCAATCAATCTGGCCCGCCTGGAAGAGGAGGCATGGGCGGTGGCAGAGGAGGCGGAGGATTTGGCCGTGGAGGAGGAGGCATGGGTGGAGGAGGTCCAGGAATGGGACCCGGAAACCCGATGATGGGAATGATGGGAGGCAACCCCATGATGGGGATGATGGGCAATCCCATGGGAATGCAGAATATGATGGGCGGCGGCGGCTTCAACAACAACATGGGCGGAGGACCTCCTGGCGGCGGAAGAGGCGGACGTGGAGGCTATGGCGGGAACAACTTTGCTGGACAAAAGCGCCAACGGTACGACTGAACAGGAAGAGCCGTCTGAACAGGTCGTTGTCGATGTCTGGGTTCAGGGCGTAGCTTTCGTGCGCAGTCTCTTCGGTGTGCAGGTCCGAGGAAGTAAATGTACAAATAGTGCTGGTTGTAGACATTCTGTAGTTATCTCACCACCTCGGAACTCTGCTGTCATTTCGCCACCGCTCCTCTGAGCTGTCCGTTACGCGGGCATAGCTTGCCTTCTTTCTCTCATGCGGTTTGCATTCCTTGTACACCCGAAAGCATGAACAGCCCTCCGCGCGGAGCACCCAACGAAGGCGCTTCGACCTCGAAAGGCCCTCATCCGCCATCAGAGACTGTCGGGAATGTACATCCTCACATCGACGAGAGCCGAGGTGCTGAGCTGGCAAGGCTGCAGACGGTCAATTTCCTATCGAGGCTCACGAAAGACGGCTACGCCCGACAGTACCGCAAGCGTGTGACCGAAGACTTGTGCGAAAAGTGCTATTTCAGCTGCAGTCAAGGTATTGCTGTTGTGCAAGGTGAGCTTCTGTCACGCTGTCGCTGTGATCGCATCAACGATGCGGACTTGGTGTGCTGAATGCAAGAGCGGAGGCGCTGACGGCAAGTCCGCTATTCCCATCAACCCTTCATTCACGGATGTAGACAAGTCAGCCTATTCTTCACGCCTTTCTCGAGTTCACGCAGCTGACGCGGTGTGTGGGTGGCAAACTTTCGCAGACGAATCCGCCGAGAGCCAGACTGCACGGTTTGGTGCTATGTTCGCACGACGGAAAAGGGAGCACAAAAGAAACGAAATCTAGCGCCGAAGCAGGAGCCCAACTTCTGGGCGCCTAGCGGGCCAGGCGTCTCAGTCAGAGATAAAGAGGAAACAAAATATCGGTATGAAGCTCTCGAAGACCGGTACTTGTTAGTTGAGATCCCGCCAACAATGACACAGATTCTTTGCTGAGTGGGCATGTCTACCTTGTGCCAGGTACAAAGCACGCGGACGGATGGCGATTGCAAAGCATGCTGAAGAAGCTCCTACAATCGAGGCTTTAGACGAGCTGGAAAAGGCGACTGCCAAAAGGCCTCCGCCGCCATCGAGCAACATCGCTGCAAAGTTGGCGATGCTGTCTAGACATCAGTACATTCCGGTACCAAGGTAACGTAGCTATTCAGACTTGCTCGGCTTTCCCTCGGCTAACATTCTCTGGACTGCCCGTTGCAAATTCAAGTTACGAGCAAGTCCATCCGCTAGATAAGGCCGTGTCATCCCGCCTTCTGCGGTTCGAGAAGCATCTCATTCGGATATATAGTCCAACTTGGAACGCATTGCAGCGAATGCCTAGCCTGTACGCCGACGGAACGGTGAAGCGCACGGTAAATCAGCTGTACGAGAGCGTGACGAACGGCGATGGTATCGCGCTAGGGCAAAAGCTCCTTGGAGTAGGCTACGACACAATCAGAAAATGGATAGAAAGCAGCAATACTGGTGGGGGCGATGAAAAAGGCGGTCCACCTTCGCTGTTCCCCAGAAATCCAAGGCGCAATGGCGATACGGACCGGAAAGACGATCCGGGACAATCATAGCTTCGAAAAGATTTGACAGACGAGGAGTGAAAAGCAGGTCGCTGTCACGCGATGCTCCTACCACGAGCTTTATCGACTTTTTCCAGCCTCACGCTGCCCGGATGCTCTGATTTTCTAGAGGTCTCCTAGAGGCAGGAGCTAAGTCGAGATTAGGTTCTGCAGTCCGCCAAATCCAAGATGTGGTTCCTTCCGGCAACCACAGGACTGCAATGTGCCGACACTACCACGATGAATGGCGTCTTCCTCAGTCGACGGTCACGTGGTGGGAGCACCCATCATTTGCACGGCTTCGCGGCTTTTCGGAGGAACAAGTCTGGCGCTGGTTATTGCTATTAGTAGCATTGTTACCCTTACATATGATGGGCTTCGCGATGAACTCTAGAGCAGCACAAAGCACTGGCCGCCACGCTGGTTCAGTCGCGGACGTGTGGCGTTATCAGCTTCACCGCGCAGTCAATAGAGCATTGATAGCGACATGTGCCGGGCTACTTGTAGAGGGATACTGCGAATCTGCTGCTGTAGACATAGGCATATTATGGAACTTGTGTGCTCTGCATCTGCCTTGAAAAGCTCGGCGGTGCTCTGGCATCGCCAGTTTGCCGGGTGGCCTTTCATGGGGTGGCCGTCAATTTTTGAGGACGACTCACGCTTTGCAGCAGTTCAACCAAGCGAACCGGCCAAGGACGACCTACGCTTGAGCAGGACAGCGCATACTTCCAGCACACCGACTAGCTGCGCGTGAGGCGTGTCAAAGGTGAGTGGGCACAGTTGAACGTTCAACAGCGCCAGTTGGCGAGGCAATCCGACACGAGCACGCCTGCCGCGTTTAAGCTATCGCAGCAGGCGTAATAGGTCGCAGCAGCGGCTGACGCATTCGATTTATTCATTCTCTTCATCATACTCATTTGTCATACCGCCCTTCCAGTCTGCAGAAGCATGTCTCGAGCCCAGGCAACCAACATTGCCCATGCATTGGGAGACGGTGTGGCTCCCACGCCGCAGAACACGCCGCTGCAGGCTACGCCTGGTGGCATGAGGTGCGTTAAATGTTGTGGAATGATATCTTGATAGTCCTCACCCTCCGCCGCTGACCTGGTTGTCAATCCCTTCCATTGCTAGCCGACCTCACGTCCCCACCACGGTGCAGGAGGACAGCGAGGGCGAAGACGAGATCCCTACGATCTCGTCGTCCAATGTCCGAGGTGACATCCGCAGTCAGCTAGCTGGAGTATGTGGCACGCGCAACATCCTCTCTGTGCTTCCGCTGACCTCGCTGCTCGACCTACCTGCAGAACCCGCTTCTGGCCTCCATGGTGCAAAGCAAGCTCGCCAGCCTGATCGGCAAGTCTTCTGGCTACATTGAGTCACTATCTCCAATCGTACGACAGCGTGTCGATGGTCTCAAGGGTTTGCAGCTCGAGCACACCAAGCTCGAGGCCGAATTCCAGAAGGAGATTCTTGAGCTAGAGAAGCGCTTTGCCGTCAGGTATCGCCCAATCTATGAACGCCGTCGGGCCATTATCGAAGGCAATGCCGAGCCCACGGAGGAAGAAGTCAAGAGCGGCTACAAAATTGATCTTGATGAGGATGACGAAGACGAGGAGGATGATGAGGACGCGGCGCCGAAAGAGCGCGAGATGGTGTCAGCCGACGAGGCTGCCAAGGGACCCAAGGGTATTCCTGGCTTCTGGCTCACTGCACTCTCCAACCACGCCGGCATCTCTGAGCTCATCACTGAGCGTGACGAGGAAGCGCTCAAGCACCTCGTCGATATCCGCGTCGAGTACCTGGGAGAGGGCAAGCCGGGCTTCAAGCTCCTCTTCGAATTCGCCTCCGAGGCCAGCGCCTTTTTCGAGGACAAGGTCCTCACCAAGACGTACTACTACCAGGAGGAGGTTGGTTCTCTGGGCGACTTCGTCTACGACCGTGCAGAAGGCTCCGAGATCACGTGGAAAACTGGCAAGGACCTCACTGTTCGCGTCGAGACCAAAAAGCAGAGGAACAAGAGTGCGTGATTTGATGCGCTCTGAAATTTATAAAGCTGATCATGAAATCGACCCCGCAGACACAAATCAAACAAGAACAGTCAAGAAGGTCGTGCCCACGGACTCTTTCTTCAACTTTTTCAAGCCTCCCACACCCCCGGCGGACGATGCCAGCGATGTCGATCCGGACATTGATGAGAAACTCGAGCTCGACTATCAGATTGGCGAGGACATCAAGGACAGGATTGTCCCCCACGCGATCGACTACTTCACTGGCAAGAATCTGCAGGAGGAACTCGATGAAGACGACTTTGGCAGCGAAGATTTCGATGACGAAGACGACTTTGACGACGAGGATGATGACGACGACGAGGACGATGATGACGATGAGGTTGCTGGAGGTCGGGCTATCAAGGGTGCCAGAAAGGCAGCAAAACCACCCCAAAGCGGCGTTACACCTGGATCGGCGCAAGATCCTGCAGAGTGCAAGAATCAGGTGAGTCCCTCGTCTCGGTCATCTCTGACCCGGCCTCGAGCCAAGTCCGGACTGTAACTGATGTGGCATCATTGCAGTAATTGAACAAGAAAGACGTCCTGGATGTCTGGTTGAAAAGCTTCTGAAGCCGTTGGCTTTCGGACTGCAAATGCGACTACCCAACGAGCATTTTTTCTCGGCACTCTTGGACAAGGAGCGGCCGTTGTCGAATAGGCGGCTACAAAGTGACTGCTCTCGTGTCCCTTGCATTCCGCAATAATCGGCAATGACAGTTGCTCTTGATCATCGCACGGTCTGCCATCTCAATGGCCCTGTAATACTAGACTTCACCTTTGTTTTCCGTAGATCCTAGGCGTCCCTTCACCAGCACTTCTCCCCAAATGAAACGATCCCCGCTACGTTCTTCGCCAGACCGCAGTTCTAGTGTCATGGTTCGGCTGACAGCCTCTTCGACCAGGAAGTCCATTTGCCACCTAGAAAGGACCAACGTCCAGCCTATCGTGCCGTTCTGCACCTTCATTGAAGGACCTGGGGGGATCGCCGCTCTGTTGTGATGCTACCTCGTTCATTTGCTTCTGCTGCGCACTCTGGTGATTGCATCCGGCGGCGTGATCGGGTGGCAGGGAGGAGTCTCAGACCGTGAATGTTGCTGGTTGCCAGACTGAGCACGCACTCGACCAGAGCAAGCATGGTGCGCTTTCTGTCGCCATTCGATTACTTTGGTGATACAGCAGTCCATCCACCTGCCGCAGGACCGCAAGATTGAGCTGTGGAGTACCACGCGTACAGTGGGCAGCTGACAATCTGGACACACCTCGGCCTCAAGCATGCCGAGCTATCCACGGCTACCAAGCATCAGCTTGCTACCTAGACGAGCAGCTGTGCCTCTGGTCCTTCTGGCCGTCGCAATAGTCGTACTCATCCGCTCTTCTGCGGACTTTGCTGGAGTCCTACCCACCACCGCGACTGCTTTTGGTCCAGGGCCTGCTCAAATAAACGAGGCGGCCCTAGGACACGAACAAGCCGACGGCTATGATGCAGGTCTTTCTCAAAAGGAGATTGTCAATGATCCAGCACTTTTACAGCAAGGCGCACCACCGACACGGCATCAGAGACAGAAGCAACAGGCACAATGGGATTGGGATTGGGTGAAGAAGGCGACTACCGACAAGGTCAAGCAAGGCATGCAATGGGCAGGCGAAGAGCTTGGTTATCAAAAGGATTACCCGAGCGCGCCTTCTTCAGCATCGGATGCTGAGACGGACGCAGCCTTGTCGTACCACCGCCATCTCGACAAGGAGCATGCTCCTCATTCCTACTCGCGTCACTCGCCCACCCTCACTTTCAACCACATTTATGTCCTCTCTCTGCCTCACCGGACGGATCGGAGAGCTCGTATGGGCAAGATCGCAAGAGCATTAGGCTTTGGCTTTACGTTTATCGATGCTACCAGCAAGGAAGCACCCGTAATTGGCTGGATAGCGGAGCGGGTCAAGGAAATTCGAGATAGAAAACGCAAGATCCTAGCGTCTGCGTTGGATGTTCCAGAAGACAGCATTGGAGGTCTGGCAACAAACAGCATCTGGCTCCAGAGCAACGACAAAAAGAAAGGCATTGCCTTTCCTGACCTCACCACTTTGGATGAACGTTGGATCATAGACAGCGCGCAAGCAGCCACTTTGTTCGAGAACCCTGATGCAAAGGCCGTCAGTGGGCATCCAGAGTCGGACTACGGTGGTCAGATCCCAGTGGACTGGGTCACGTACCTGGAATCCACCAACGAGCTCGATGTACTCAAGCCAAGCACCGCTGATCTGAATGTCACGGAGCTCCTGCACGATCCCGTTGAACCTCTCTCTGCTAGACAGGTCAATGAAGGTGTGGTTGCGACATGGTATTCTCAGACTCGCGTCTGGAAGAAAATCGTCGAGAACAAGGACTCTTCTGCACTGATCCTCGAAGATGACGTCGATATTGAATGGGACCTTGAGAGAAGCTGGCCAAATGTCGAGCGTGCGCTGCCAGACACGTGGGACGTTGTTTTCCTTGGCCATTGCTGGGGTCGGGAACTAGCCAGTAAGCGCTTTGATCAGAGGCTCGACTGACGCAGTCCTTGACTAAATGCCCTCTTTTGTTATTGCAGAGCCTCAATATGTCCACCCATCGTTGCACAAGTCCAATGAACCGAGATGCTTGCATGGCTATGCCTTGTCGCAGCAAGGAGCGCAAAAGCTCTTGAAGCTCTTTTCAGATCCCTGGCGAGCGTATCAAACTCCGGTCGATACGTTCATGCCATACCTTACACGTCTCATGCCTCTGGATGTGGTAGGCGATGCCAAGGTATCCAACTCAAAGCAAGATGCAGAGACTGCTATACAAGCCTTCTCGATGGAGCCACCGGTCGTCATTCAATCGAAAGAGCTCTCGTCGGACATTCAGTATGGCATTGGTTCAACCTGGCGAGGTCTGCTGGCCGACTCGACTTGGGATAGGATACTGCGGGACGAAGGAAAGGAGGTCAAACAGCTTACTTGGGATGACACCAAATTTGATCCAGCGATCAAGCCTCGACCTTGGGGAAATTGGAAGAAGCCGAAGAATCCAGTAGCGCCGAAGCACCCCGACGAGACTGCACAAACGCCGTCGTCACCTTTTGAACAGGACGAAAGCAAGATTGAACAGGAACTTCTTGACGCGGAAAGAAGTCGTGCACGAGAAGAAGCCATGGCTCGCGTGCTCGATCCAGCTCAGCTGGAGAAAGAACGGATCTTCGAAGCCATGCCAAAGAAGCCAGGCCCGCTATTGGGAAGCAACAAGAACAAGGCTGCTGGCGGCACTGGTAATGAGGACGTCGCTGCTCAGCAGATACAGGCTGCGATTGAGGAAGCCAGGAATCGCGGAGCTGGTGCTCGCCGAAAGGGAGACGGTAATAGAGCTGGAACTGGTCCAAAGCGCTTGGGCAACGGGCCAGATGCGCAACGGCAGTGAAATAGTACATAAGGATGTATCTTCAGAATTGTGCAGTGCACTGTATCCGAGTATTACTACTGCTGGTCTTGTTACGCTCATATCGTTTGGGGTCCTGCTAATATCCTGCAGAGCAGAGTGGCGGCGCTGACGAAGTCGTGAGAAGTCGTCATCTCCTGCGCGCGGTGCCGTTCTGAAGCTTGGGAGATCTGCGATGCCGTGTGCTAGCATAGCAGAGCTTGATGACGACCACTGATTGCCCACAACCTGGTCCGTGCTTAGGGTCAAAAGACAAGAAAGACCTACTCATTTCAGCTTTAGCGCACGCCGACTCTGCGATCAGTCCACACAGTATGGCAGGCAGAACGAGCAATATCGACATAGCGCAAGCAGGCGAGCTGCAAGTGAGTGATGGACGTGCTTCAGCTGCTGCCGCTGTCTCGGCTTCGACTCATCTGACTGCTTTTGTCCGCTTGTGCTGCCCACTCTCGAAATCTCGTTGTCGACTTCCAATTGTGCTGCCACTGCGCACAACGCTTCTATAGAACGCCATTCAAGGCAAGCTGGAAGAACATGGCTACTCGGATGCCGGAGACCCAGTCATGGCCGAATACGTGACGGTTATGCTGGCCAACAGCAAGACCAGCGACCAGATCACAGCCGAGCTCTCTGAGCTCATCGGTCAGGAATACCAAGGCTCATTGACCGACTGGATATTCGATGTTGCCATCCCAGAGCATTATACAAAGAAGACTGGAGCGGCCTCTCAGAGCCAGCCTACCAGTCCCATGGGCCTAGATGCTGGTACGACGAACTCGCCAGCTGGTCCTCCTGCATCAGAGCAGCAAGGCTGGCAGGTCAATTCCATACAGACCGTGCAGGACAGCCGTGACCACGAGAGAGGGCCACGAGGTCTTAGAGGGAACGGTAGACAGGGCCCAGGAGGGAGGCAGAGGCTGCCAGACCGGCCGCATCAGCAGCGCGGCTCTGGCGTATTTGGGACAGCAGTCGCTGGCATCAAGCGAGAAGGAGATTCATCCATGGAAAGGCCAAATCGACGGGCAAGACTGTCAGATCAGAATGGAGACGGCATGAACGTCGATATCGACCGGTCCGAGCAATCCATCTTTGACCGAGCAGGCGTGCGTGCTGGTGGCAACCAATTTGGACCTGGTGGTCGTCGAGGACCGAATAACAGGCAAGGAGGACCACAATTCGGCTCAGCAGGTCCGCAATTACCACCGAGCATCATGCCTGGCATGGTCATTCCCTCGCAGATCCCCGGTCTCCCGCCGTTGCATATACCAGGCAACTTTTACTCCCTGCCGCCCGCGCAACAGCAACAAGTTCAACAGCAAATCTTCCAGCATCAACTTATCACAGCCGCAGCTGCCAACCAACTGTTTCAACCTGTTGGGCAGAATGGGCATCAGAAGCCTGGTCAGCAACAAGGACGCCCGCATAACGCAGGCCAGCTGCCTTTCCCATCACAGCCTGATCAGCAGGTCATGCAGCAGCAACAGCAAGGGCAGCCTGGGCACAAGTCATCAAAGCCTGTGCGATTGCCTGACCGCCCAAGCTCAGAGCAGCTCTGCAAGTACGGAGTGGAGTGCAAGAATGCTATTTGCAAGTACTCGCACCCATCTCCAGCTGCTACAAAGGAGTCTGGTCTGGTCTTGACAAAGGACGTATGCGATCAAAATCTCGCTTGCGACGACAAGGTGCGTTTGTAGAGAGGGTTTGTTCGGGTTTCGGCTGATGCGCTTGTCATGCAGGATTGCCCGAAGTCACATGTCTCCCCTGCTCAGAAGACAGATCCGGAAGGCCGCAACGTACAAGCCTACTTGCCCAAGCCCGCGGCAGCACCTCAGCCTGTGGCTGTTCCATCGCAGCCCATAGCCGCGCCCAATCCAGGAGCAAAACCATGCATGGTGCGCAAAGTGCGACTAATCACGGATGTTCTCGAGTACTGATATGCATTTCTCTGGACAGTATGGCGCCGATTGCACGCGGCCGGGTTGCTTCTTTTCACATCCAACGTCTACTGTCAGCACGCCTTGCCGCTTTGGGCTGGCCTGCACGCGGCCAGACTGTCACTTTCAACATCCTCCTGGTCACCGCCGCGGGCAAGCGCACAGCGGAGGCTTCCAAGCGCCACAAAAGAACAAGTCAGCCACTTTCAACGGTGCTGCACCCGCGGCGACTAGTGCGGAGAGTAGTGCAGATGTCAAAGTCGAAGACAGCAGGATGTCAGCAAGGCTGAAGAAGTTCACCGAGAATGACAGCAATCCGGGCGAGAGGGAGCTCATTGTGGACGGTCAAGAGATGCAGGAAGAAAGCAAGTGAAGGCAAACCGAATTGTGCAGGCCGACATTGCATCAGTGGAATGCGCTCTGTCTTTCTGTATAGTATAGTAGTATGGCTTGAATTTCTGGGCCCTGCAGCGTAAAATTGGTATTCGCTTGTGCTTGATTTCCAAGCAAGCACGCAGGCGCAAAGAGAGCAGAACACAAAACTAACGGAGTCTCTTCTGCCTGCTAATGTACATGTCTCGCTGTTGCGACAGATATTCCTGCTCGATCTGTTGATTGGTAGCCTGCATCCGACGTTCTTTGTAAGCCTTTCGCTTGGCACCGTCCTTTCCAGCTTCGGCCAAAACGCCGCTGACAAGCTCAACAACTCGAAGAGAGTCATCGTTGCAGGGAATGGGGTATGTGAAATGACGTGGATCGACGTTGGAATCGCAAAGTGCGATAGTCGGGATGCTGAGCGAGTTGGCTTCACGCAAGACATGCGGCGTCGACAAAGGTGCGAAGAGCACGATGAGGGAAGGATGAAGACCAGTTGAGTGTACGTCATCTTCTTTTATCATGGTCTTGGAAGCCGAGAACAGCGTCGAGGCGTTCGTCAGAGTACCAGGCAGCCATTTCGAAGTAGCATATCCATGAGCTCCCATCTTGGCGGCGTTTGCGCTCAGTACACGGTCGCTGTCCTTTATGCCTTTGCCTCCGACAAAGAGTACGATACCGTCGTTCTCCACTGTGCTTTTGACAAGTGCGGCTGCCCGGCGCAGAGCTGACAATGTCTCTCGCACATCAATGATGGAAATGCCATGTCGAGTGCCGTAGATGTAAGGGAAACACATCGGATTGTTCAGGGCTTTTGAGTGGCCCAGGTGCGCAGTTGCGGCTAGAAGATTGGACAGAGTGACATTGGCAGGCTTCTTGGTGCGAGTGAAGCTGTGGTGCGGCTGCCATGTATTTTCTCGAGTCTGTGAAGAGCCTAGCGACTCGAGCTCGTTCACTGCGTGAAGTCGAGCACGCTGTCAGTACGGCAAACGACATGGTCTGTAGATAGCACCAACTCACTCAACAGCATGCGTCGTTTTCTCTCATGCACTTCGTGCATATCAATACCGCCCAGAGGCGTTGCACTACGTGCCGGTGGAGGCGCCTGTCGTGCTGGTCTCTTCATGGCTTGAGGTGTACTTTGAGCCGGCGGCTGAAACTGAACAGACTCTAGCTGGCCTTTGAGAGTTGCAGTAGCAGTCGAAGTCGACTGCTGAGGATCTTCTCGGGCAGCGCTGCTCTGGTGGAAAGCCGCTCGTCCTTTGCCCTTGATTTTTCCGCTCTCCCCTCGAAGACAGTTGCAAGCCTCGTGGAATAGGCTGTTCCGCGCTCGTAGCGTCTGCGCGCGCATCATGTTCATGCTCGACGAGGCCATGCTCGCCTGCTGTATTATCGTCTCTATTGCCGCGCCTTCACAAGGCAAGCGTGGCTCACGAACGGCCCTCTTCTCAGTTCAAGACCGCGATCACGCTCTCAGCGTGGACTTGTTGCACCGACATCAAGCTCAACACAAGCAGGCAGTCACGCGTACACCCCATGGCGATAGTCATCTTAGGAGGCGGCATCATTGGCGTGTAAGCTTGCGGTCTGCAGACATGGCACTGATGCAGCCTGCCTCGATGCACGCCACACTCACGCGTTTGGACGTGTGCAGCTCTACGGCCTTCCATCTGCAAGAACTGGGCTGCAAGGAGGACATTCACATCATCGAAGCCACTAAAGAACTCTTCTCTGGAGCCAGTGGCTATTCTGCCGGCTTCCTTGCATCAAATTGGTATTCGTCCTCCGTTTTGCCCCTGGGCAAGCTGTCCTTCGCCTTGCACAAAAGTCTCGCTCAAGAGCACAATGGTAGTGACGTGTGGGGTTATAGCGGATCCACTGGATTATCCCTTGGCCCTCCCGTCTCTTCGGAGGAATCTGACAACGAGAATGGCGCAGACTGGCTCCTGCAAGGCACTAGCCGCGCCCAAGTGGCGGATCGCAACACAGCAGACGCTTCTCCCAACACTGACCAGAACAGGCCTAGTTGGCTCAGGATAGCACCTGGGCAGGAGTGTGAGGTTCTCAGTGGTCCAAACTCCACTGCACAAGTGTCAGTGTTTGGCAAATCTACTTGCCTGAGCAGAAGGCTGAAGCGCGAGGGCGTACTGTGCTGTGGAACAGCGATTCTTTGCGATTATGCAAATTCCTCCTTTCAAAGGTCAAAGAACGGGGTGCTGTCATTCACAGCGGTGTCACAGCCTCGACGCTTTCTAAGAATCAGGATAATCAGGTCGAAGGTGTTGAACTCGACGACGGCACTCGCTTGATCTGCAGCAAGATAGTTTTTGCATGCGGACCATGGACACCTATGGCATTCGAGAAGCTCTTTCCTCGATCATCGAACGCTTTGAAGAGGGTTCGAGATATAGGGCGGCTTGGTGGGCATTCCATCATTGTTAAATCTCCCTACTGGAAGGCTCAGAAACGGGATGGTCGATATCCTGAGGGCTGCCATGCCGTCTTTGCAACCTCCTTTCCAGGAAGTGAGGCCGTCAGTGGATCCAAAAGCTTTGCGCCTGTGGGCAATCGCACAGTTCTCATTCAGCAAGATGAAAAGTTCACTGACGAGGCGCGTATGAACAGGAAATATTCTCGCGCATACCCGACGAGATTTACATTGCGGGCTTGAACTCAGCTACTTCACCCCTACCCTCTCGAGCAGACATCAATACAGTCGATGAAGCAGAGATCGAAAGACTGAAAGAGGCAACGAGAAGGATTCTACGATGGACTAAGGAAGAAAGCGACGCTCTGGAAATCACTCGTCGAGGCAACTGCTATCGGCCCACCACCAGCTCGGGAAGGCCTGTATGTGCAGACATTACTACAATGAAGCTGGTCGTACTCTTATCGTACCTCCTTTGGCAGTATATCTCAAAAGTTCCTTCAGATTGGCTCAAGGACGACGCTTCATTTCCAGCTGGGAGCGGTGTCTGGCTATCTGCTGGTCATGGTCAGTCAGAACAAATGCGCTTCTCGCGGGTATGGTCAAGCGAGCTGAACTTGTATGCTTTCCTAGGTCCTTGGGGGATCTCACTGTCGCAAGGCACTGGCCGACTTCTGGCTGAGATGGTGTTGAGGGTGCCGCAGAGCATAGACAACACGCCTTACGCGCTCTAAGCAGTAATGCTACAACTCTATCAGGCATAAGTAGTCTACAACAACATTACTGACATTGTGGAGATAGTCGAGCAGCGATTGTCCGATTTCCTGCTCATCACCGTGCTACATAGCTTGTCGAACCTGCTCCGGGGGCCATGCCGTAGCTGTTATCAGGGAGATCCATCGCCGCGTCTTTACCGTTGTCGCTCGTCGTTCCTGTCTGTTGTGCTTCTGCATTTGCCGAAGCGTCTGCTGTATTTGCCATCACGCGCTCGTACTGCGCTTGGTATCAGCTTCTAGCAAAGAGAGCTTCTCATGGCTGAACGAAAAGCACGCACATCTTTCCATAGTCTTGACACGGCATCAAATTCGCTGCCAATGGCCGTGTTTGCTTCTATGTTCCTATTTAGCGTGTTGAGGTCTGCAAGGCACCGCGTAAATTCAGAACTGTCAAATCTTGCATATCTCACCCCGGAAGCACGCACTGGAAATGGCTTCCGCAAGATTCTCGGATATATCAGAGATGAGCTTCTCTCGTTCAAGCTGTGGCAGAAAATCCCGCAACGCAGCGTCAGTCAGTGTTAGCGTAGATCCGAACGCGTCCAAGCGGCGTCAAAGCGCGCAAAGCAGAATAGAATAGCACAACCTGTCGTCAGCGCAATCGAATATATCGATGTCACTACTTGGTCTCACCTCGTAATATGTTGGCTCTTGAGCTTCCATGTCTGCCCAGTAGGAGAGTTGATGGACTAAAGACAAGAGCAGCTTCCAGTACACGTGCATCACCTGCAGAGCCGTGGTGGCGAGTCGCTATTGGCGACTCAGTGACCCGGTAAGGCGTGCAAGGGACAAGCCAAATCAGATCCTACGTCTCCTTCTCATCCAGTGGAAGCTTGTCGACAAGCCTCGTAATGAGGACCCGAGATCGCTGCTGCCAGGTTCATGCTACGGACCTTCGATCATCCTCGACTAGGGGTCCTGTCAGACAGTCCACGCGTAGCTGCTCTGCTCCCACTGCTGACTTGTTGTTACGATGTCGTCCCGTTTATGAGCGCCCTCATACAGTGCCGTCTACGTCTCATGCTTCTGGCGAGCTGTTCTCTTTCTCCTGTACACATCTAAGATTCTGGCCAGCCGTGACGCTCTTACTCGGTGCGAAGATGCCCAAAATCGCGATTGACTACCATTCGTCCGATGAGGATTCAGACGACGATGAATTCTTCAAAGGTGCCAAATTTAAAGTCAGCGAAGGTCGGAAGCTCTATCCAGTGAACGCTGGCAACGGTGAGTCTGTCCTAGCGCGTGAGCGTCGGACATACAGCAACGGCTCGAGCGGCGCTGTGAGACCCAGTATGGTCGGCGTCTGACGAGTTACACTGGCTTCCGTGTACAGTTGCACACTTCCCTATACCAAGTCGCGTGTACCACTACGACTACATTGTCAACGTCTGGAAAAAGCAATTGTCGATGGCTGGAATTGGCGACGAACGTCTCAAGAGCTTCCTCTCCGAAAGCAGCCTCGTAAATGGCAGCAGCTACGCCGACGTCGAGTCCCGCTGGAGCCAGGGTCACGAGCTCTGGGTCGGCAAGATGGAGCAAAGTAGCCAGATGGCCGTGTGCTTCAGCAGTGATTCTATCGAAGAGCTCGTCAATATGCTGGACGAGCAGTGTCCTCAGGCCCTCAAACAAAGCCTGAAACCTGGTACGTTGATCCTTGCCGTCTGTCTAACCGACTATGCCGTTGAAGTCCTCGTACATTTCAGACAGGTCAAAGTCTCTGGTTACTCAGACCATCTTCGAGCCTAGAACTCTTCGCGCCGAGAGACCCGTTGATGTCGAAGCGTTGCGAAGCCTCATCAGCGAGGCCACAGGCAGCTTCTTTTCCTTCCGTCTTGTCCAAAGCAGGAATGCTTTTCGCCAGGTCCAGCAACACGGAGGGTCGATTCTGACGATCCGCACTCAAAGATGGGACAACGATGCCAGTGTTATCCCGGAAATTGGCTGGGCCTACATGCGGAGTCATCTGCGTCCAGACGGAACCATGGGCGTAGAGACCAATGTCCGACACCGAGGTACGTTTGCTTAGGTTTTATCATGTAGAGGACGCTAATGGCTGTTCACTTCACGCCTCGTCTTATTTGTCATCTATAGTATCCGAGGAATACGTCGAATATCGCAATACAAAGGTCCCGGACACTCGAGATGTGGGGCGCTGTTCACAGTGGGGCGTATTTTCGTGCATTGACACCTAGCTGCTTTCAGCATTTTGGATTCCCAGACGAGCTCACAGGCGAAAGTACTCTGATCAAAGAAGAGACCGTCATCATGGCAGAGCTCGGTGAAGTCGTGTATAAGATGGCTTCTGCTGGGCCATTGATCATCGTCTGTCACGGCGTAGAGTCTGAACTCGCATACTTTGGAAGGTTTCTCTCATGTGAACAATGGAGATCGCTTCCACCGACAACCATGCATCAACGAGGTCCCGACGGCAAATATCCCATCGTGGCGGAAGACTCGCAGACCCTGTATGCTGCATTTGTGGGCAATCCTCAATACGGCAACATTGCATTGCATTCGGCATGCCAGGAGCAACGAATAGTATGTCATAAGAAGAACAATGCTGGTAAGCGAACAAGTCGCTGTAAGGATCTAAGAACCGCATTTCTCACTAAATGGTCCTTCTCTGCAGGTAATGACTCTTACTATCTGCTTCAGCTTTATTTCCGGATGTTAGAATCCACACGGGGATAGCACCTTTTGCGTTGCTCGCGTTCGCGCAAGAGCAAGCTCGTTTGAATTGGTTTTCCTCTGCAATTTTCATCGTTGTGGTATAATCTCTCTTTTCATACCCTTTATCAAGTCCCGCTGTTATCGTTTGCCTGGAGAATGGAAGAACCCACGAGGGGCTTGTCCCACTCCGCTGTACGTAGGGGTATACAAGGGTAATAGGGCAGACCGCAGAGGTGGAAGTGTGACTTGGAATTGTCCTCCTCAGATGTGGCGACTTTCCAGCCCATCCCAGCTGAGGCATGGCAGAAGCCTTGCTTCGACTGAACCAATTGCAGAAAGCTTTCAAGCACCATGTCTGCTGAACTTGCATCAAGAATGTCAGAAGACTGAACAAGATGGCTTTTGTGCTTCCCTCGCCAAATATGTCCAGGGCTCGTCCCCCGCGTAGCCCGTCGGACAGACCGCCAGCTGACCTGGCGAAACAAGCAGGCAGGGCTGCTCACATGCGCTACCAACCAGCTCGCTCACATGAACGTCTCCTCGCTCTGACTAATGTCACGAGGCTGACAGAGTTCGCGCACCGCCAGCTACTATTCAGCTGAATCTCCTGGTTTCACCACTGGCACCAATTTTCTAATCCGCGAGCCGACCAGCAACCGACAGCATGGGTGACGATGACAAGAAGGACAAGCGGCCAGAGCCACCGAAGGCGGTGGAGTCGCCCTTGGTAGGTCATGTCGTGTCCTCCATCCTAGACCGCCCTCTGACGCTGCTTGCTCGCCTGCTCTAGCCACATTTAGCGGAAGCGTGAGTCGCGTGCGAGTCCGCCAGCCCGCAGTCCCAGCCCGACACCTAGTGAACCGAGATTGACCATTGTGTGTATGCCAATATATGACCTCGCAGGATGAAGAAATTGGGCGATATGCAGGTCACAATCACAAAGGTCAGTCTTCGCATACGCCAGTGTGGCGGCAGCTCATGCTCTGTACGCAGGTCTGCGAAGAGCTCGAAGTCAAACGGCAAGCCGAATACATCGCAGCAGTTTCTGCATGGGACAACGCAGAGGCTGACAAGTAAGCAAGCTTGCGCGCTTGACCCGAAAAGTACGAGCTGAAGCATAGTGCTCACTTCCGTCGAACACCCAGAAAGGCGAAAGAGAACGCCGACAAAGAGACAGCCGCCAATCTTTTCAACCAGCGCGAAGTCAAACGTCTCAGAAAGAAGCTCGAGTCCCGGCCATGTCCTGCTGATCCAGCACTGCATCCAATGGCGAATTCCAAGATTATTACCCGAGTCCTTCAACACGACGACTTGTGCGTAAGCATGTCGCATCTGCGTACCTTTCCGACGCTGGCTGACAAGCACAATGCGACAGTCTCAGAGCTCGACGTCTCGACCAAAGCTCGTTGCGATAACTTAATAGACCTCCTTTCCAACAAACAAAGTCTGGTCGAGGTTGTGAAGACAATGAAGTTCAGCTTCCAACCCCCAGATCCATCTGTTGGAAAGCAAGCTGCACTTCGCGAAGCTTTACCTTCGCCAATCCAATTCATCCTCCTCTTGACTTTATGCTCGGACGCGAACAACCTTCAATTTACAAATGTGAGAACATACGACTTATGCCCATTGGAGTTCAGCTGATCACGCCTCCTAGATCGCCACGTTTGGAGCGACCAAGGTGATCCTCAACAACGTCGCTGGCAGAGTCGAAAAGATAACCATGGATCCAATTTCTTATGCATGGCATGCTGTGGGTATAGAGACGACTCATTAGTCTTACGCAATATGTGGCTGAAGCTGCCTTTCTTTATCCATCACAGAAAGAATTGGAGGTACGTTGTGTCAATTCCACATCTGCTTTTCATAATACTGAGGCTGAAAAGAATGAGACAGTTTGGCACTATTGGTCCACGATCCCTGTTCGGAGACTGGCCGAATCTGAAGGAGCTGAAGCTCGCCAGACTCACTCTGCGAATCGACGATCCGTTCCTATACTCCACCAGGCGCGACGGCACCGGGGACCGTCATCCAGCTACATCCCCCTTGGTCAACCTCTCACTAGAGAAGGTCCGAATTTACGGCCGTATCTACCACATGCTCGAGGGAGCGTTCACTCGCCTGACTCATCTCAGCTTAGTATCGCTAGGATCTCTGCAACTTCGAGATCTGTGCCAAGTGCTCACAGAACACAGCCAGAGTCTGACCAATTTCACGTTGATCGCATGTCAGATCCTGGAGGCGGAAGTCCCCAATGCACGAGATGAAGATGACGGGTGGGGTGGTAGCGGTGAAGCCTGGTTAGCTCGGGGTCGTGCCCGCCACGGCGCTTTCGACAGAGCTCTCGGCGCATGCAGTCTCCTTACACACCTCTCGATTGAACCAGGCTCGTGCCCAGTCTACCAGCCTTCTGTGCTATTGAGACCATTGAGCAAGCTCGAAGTACTGCAATTTAGCAAGAAGGACGCAAATCAATACGACTTCAGTGTGTGGCTGACTGTCATGGGTTTGCTGCCGGTTCTGGCGGACCAAAAGACGAAGTTGAAGAGTGAGTACGATACAGCCTTCTTACATTGCCTGTATTGATCTGGTGTATGTGCTGCAGAGATCAAATTCGGTCACGACTGGTCTTCGAAGGCGCGTCAAATCACCCGCTTATCGGAAATATGGACTAAATTTGCCGAGACCGTGGAGATTGGTCGCATTCCTGATTAAAGGGCTCGTGGAAATGACAAGCAAATTTGAAACGCTGCCGTACGCCGGTCTGGCCATTCGCCAAGGAGTCAGGAGTAGTGACCAACGCCACTGCGAAAGATTGGAACACGTGTCGCCGGCGCGCAATTGACAACAGTATCTCCCACAGAGGGTGAAGACTTATCAAGCATGTATCATAGATGATAGTGATGGATACCTTGAAGTCCTATTTCCCGGCAGCCTTCGCAAGCAACGCTGGTTGTCTTCCTGGTGACTCGTCGCAGCGTGATCGAGCTCTGGCACCGTCTGAACTGGCCAGCATCATTTTTCGAAGCACACGTCTGCGAGCAGCGAGTCTAGCCCTACGTCGCACCATGGCTACTGCCCCCAAGTGGGACGCCAACACTGTCCGCAAAACCTTCGTCGACTACTTCACCAAGGATTATGGCCATACCTTCGTGCCTAGCTCCAAGGTGGTGCCGTACGAAGATCCAACGCTCCTCTTTGTGAACTCGGGAATGGTGCAGGTGCGTGTCACTGTCTCTGACAGGCGGTGTCTTCATTGTCTGCTTATGGCGGCCAGTCCAGATGGACCTAGGCGACTCGGGCTGACGTTCGCACTTTGCATGTGCACACCACATCTCCCGACCGGCAGTACAAGTCTCTCTTCCAAGGCGTTGCAGATCCCAACACCGACTTTGGCAAGCTCAAAAGAGCTGTCAATTCGCAAAAATGCATTCGCGCAGGCGGCAAGCACAATGGTGGGCTACGGGTATACTTCTTGCCATCAAGTGGCGGCTAAGCCCTTTCATCCGATAATGCAGACTTGGACGATGTCGGCAAGGACACCTATCATCACACATTGTGAGGGTCTCTTCATATTGAGTACGACTATTGCTAGGTGCTGAAGGTCTTTCCAGCTTCGAGATGCTGGGTAACTGGTCATTCGGCGACTACTTCAAGGTTCGGCCATTCCTACTTGCATTGAAGGCTCGAGCTTACCTTGCGCTATCTGCAGAAAGAAGCCATCTCTATGGGATGGAAACTTCTCACAGAAGTGTACGGCTTGTCACCAGATCGGCTCTATGTTACATACTTCGAGGGCGATTCAAAACAGAAGCTTCAGCCAGACGAAGAGGCCCGGCAATTGTGGATCGACATCGGCGTGCCAGAAGACCGCATTCTGCCAGGAAATGCCAAAGACAACTTCTGGGGTGGGTTTCAGCATCCATCTACTGTTCCTTCCTATCACTGCTTTGGAATAAGCCTAACTTGATCTTGCTGCCACATTAGAGATGGGAGCCACAGGTCCATGTGGTCCCTGCTCCGAGATCCACTATGACCGTATCGGCGGTAGAAATGCCTCGAGCTTAGTGAATCAGGACGATCCGAATGTCATCGAAGTTTGGAACCTCGTCTTCATGCAATACAATCGCGAAGGCGATGGAAGCCTGAAAGAGCTGCCTAACAAGCACATCGACACCGGCATGGGATTCGAACGACTTGTCTCAGTGCTGCAGGACAAACCCTCAAATTACGATACGGACGTCTTTGCACCACTTTTCCAGAAAATCCAGGAAATGACCGGAGCTAGAGCCTACGAAGGCAAGCTTGGAGCCGATGATGCCGATGGCATTGACACCGCGTACCGAGTAGTTGCGGATCACGTCCGCACGCTCACATTTGCGCTCGCGGATGGTGGAGTGCCAAGCAATGTCGGTCGAGGCTATGTCCTCCGTCGTATCTTGCGGCGAGGCTCGCGATACGTGCGAAAGAAGTTTGGAGTGCCCATTGGTACCTTCTTCTCATCGCTCATGCCTACGCTAGTGGCACAAATGGTGAGAATTGCTCTCCTAGTACACATGTCCAGCCAGCTCATGCATTCCATGATCAGGGTGACTTCTTCCCGGAAATTACGAAGAATGTCGATGAGATCAAGCTCATGCTCGATGAGGAGGAAGAGTCTTTCGCTCGCACGCTTGACCGAGGAGAAAAGCTGTTCGACGAGTACGCTTTATCGGCTAAAAAGGCAGGCAAGAATGTGTTGAATGGAAAGGACGTCTGGCGCCTCTACGACACCTTTGGCTTCCCAGTTGATCTGACAGAAATTATGGCAGACGAAGCCGGTCTTAAGATCAATCAAGACGAGTTCAAAGCCGCTCAAGAAGCTAGCAAGGAGGCTAGCAAAGCAACTGCAAAAAAGTCAGACGGCGAAATTGTCCGCATGGATGTGCACGATATAGCTGCTTTGGAAAAGAATGCCAATGTTCCCAAGACGGATGATGAAGCCAAGTACGGCCGGGGAAATGTGGATGCTAGCGTGAAAGCTATCTACGACTCTCGCGCATTCCACGATTCCACCTCAAATATTGCTCGGGGGAAACCTTTCGGCATCATTTTGGACCGTACCTGCTTCTATGCAGAATCTGGTGGTCAAGAGGGAGATACAGGCTTGATCAGTATTGATGGCAAGGCAGAATTCGAGGTGGAAGATGTCCAAGTCTTCAACGGCTACGTTCTGCACATTGGTACGCTAAAAGAAGGAGACTTTAACATCAACGACAAGGTGACTTGCACATATGAGGAAGTAAGCAGCATACTTTTCGTTGAGCTCTCGCGCAGTGCTGATCTTTGGCTCTTCCAGCTACGTCGTGGTCCTATCCGCAGCAATCACACTGCAACACACATCTTGAACTATGCTCTGCGGGAGACATTAGGCGACCACATAGATCAAAAAGGATCCCTGGTCGCTGAGACAAAGCTTCGATTCGACTTTTCTCACAAAGGACCTGTGACAGTGACCGAAATGGAGCGTATCGAAAACATTTGCGATCAATGGATTCAAAGGAACGTGCGAGTGTATGCCAAGGAACTGCCTTTGAAGCTCGCACACGACATTCCTGGTTTGCGCGCAGTCTTTGGCGAAGCATACCCCGACCCTGTGCGAGTAGTCACGCTAGAATTTGACATCGATGAAATTGCTCAAGACATCAAAAATCCCAAATGGCGTTCCACTAGCGTGGAGTTTTGCGGTGGTACACATGTCGAGAAGACCGGTGATATCAAGCACTTTGTCGTCACGGAAGAGCTCGGTATCGCGAAGGGTATTCGTCGAGTGACCGCCCTGACTGGCACCAAGGCGCGAGATGCTCAGGATCTCGCCAAAGATGCTGCTGAAGAGTTGGACCATATAAGGACTCTGCAAGGCAAGGAGAAGGAGAAGGCTGCCAAGGCATATTTGACAGTGAGTGCTGCGAACTGTACTTTGGAACGCTGCTTATGTTTTGTCAACTCTGAAGTCACTCAACACCAAGGAGATCTCACAAGTCCAGAAGATCTGGCTAAGGGAATCGCATGAGAAGCTGACACGAGAAATCCTCGATGAGGCAAAAGCACAGGACAAGGTCATGGCAAAGAAGGCTGTAGATGCAGTAGACGCGTTTTTCCGGGAGAATCCGAACGCTCGCGTATGCGTTATGGAGATTCCAGGCGGTAATCAAAAATCGCTGCAAGCTGCGACACTGCACATCGGCAAGACATACCAAAAGGCTTCGTACCTCTTCGCAGTCGACGCTGCAGAACAGAAAGTGCCGCACATCAGTTCGCTGCCAAAGACCGATGTCAGCAAGACATTCTCATGTAAGCAGTGGATTGCAGAGGTGTCCAAGATTGTAGGTGGACGAGGCGGAGGAAAAGACGAGAGCGCTCAGGGATTCGGTACCGAAGTTGACAAGGTCCAAGAGGGAGTAGAGGAGGCGAAACGCCTTTACAAAGATGCACTCGGCACGTTGTGATTTATTGGACGTCAGCAGTGTCGCTTAGACTAGGCCGTAGTCGAGAGGCAATGCCACGTGCTCAGTCTTGCGTCTGAATGCGGTTAGACTTTCAGCTAGCTACAAGTGTGACATCTCGTGTTCGCTTTTATGCTATACCAATGATTACCGCACTGCGTCTGCTAATAGTATCTTGAGGTCAAGCAGAACATGCCGCAAGGCGCGTGTCCACGTTTCATCGCTGTTACCCAAGCGTATGCTGACATCGCCTATCTTGTCCTTTTGTACTCTGCATGTGGGATTACCAAAGGCAAAGACACACCATTGCTCAGCATCTCGAGGTTCTAAGCTAGAAGAGTTTTCCAACACGCACTGATGTGGTATGCGCAAGTCAATGTTCTCCTCCAGCGCGCGATCTTCTGCGAACTCGATGACCTGACGGAGGCATTCGAGGAATCCGACCATGGCAGAGTCGAACCGTCTATTTTGGAGTAAGCGTCCCAGCGCCCAGTCGCCCGATCCAAAGCTGAAGTAACGATGTTGTGGTCAGTCTGCGTGCTCTGATGCTAATGAATGCGACGCTGCTTACAGCTCGAGTGTCGTAAGCTTCTCTCCCGCCGTAACAGGTAGCTTTTCGATCTTTGAGAAACTTCCCATGGGTACCAGGCGGTACCCTGTGATTTCATATTCGAGTTTCCGAGCAATAGTCTTGAGAAGGAGTAATGTACACCCCCATGCTGCATTGATCTCGCTCCATTCGACCTGAACAGCAGGCAAACGTCCGAAGCGCAGTCCATTGATTGTGGCAAGACCACCGTCGTGGCCGATGTTGAAGGCGTCGGCATAGACATTGGTGCGCTGCAGCTTCTCCAGCGTGCTCAGTGCCGATGTGTACGAGAGAAGCAAGGAGCGTGACTTTTGCACTTGTGTCTCGTGTTCTGCAACATATCGCGAAAGATCCTGCCAGAACCTGAAATGCAGCTGATTTGAGTAATGGAACGCAGCTCAAAAAAACCATAATCTTCACTCACGCCTTCTCTTCCGCTTCGAGCGCTTTCTCCTCTTCATCAAGCTGCAGCAGCTCCAGGTCCAGGCCATCTTTGCGCTTCTCCGTCTCCAGCAGACGCGCCATCAGTTCCTTCTCCTCCTGCTCGAGGCGGGCGATATCTCCATCGAGCCAGTCATTGCGAGCCTCTAGCTCGTCCTTGCGAGCTTTGATGTCCTTTTCGTACTTGACAAGCATCTCGCGCGTCTTCTTTTGCTCTTCCACGACTTCTGACATCTGCGCGAACCATGCCTTTGAGCATTCGCTGCAGAGGGGATGATCCGCCTCGGATTGCGATGACAGGGCATCGAAATGCTTCTGAAGCTCGCTCGTAGAGGGTACGATATTAGGGCTCTGATGCTGCCCTGGAGCTGAGCTGCCAGACGGACCCAGGACCACCTTGCGCGGTATTAGCGGTCGCGAGGTGTTGCCGAGCACAGCGTCGAGCCCTTTGCGGTCTCCATCGTCCCCGCTAATGGTGTATGACGAGATGTGAGAGGCGAGCAGGTCGTATTGCGACTCTATGACGCTCGGACTGGCGACTTTGGTGGCCAGAGAGGCGACTGCGCCTGGAGTGACGCGGATGGTCAACGGCTGTCGACACCTCCCGCATGTGTAAGTTGCGGACATGGCAGGAGGGACCTCGAGGTGCCTTGAGCGCGGCGCCGTGACTGCCGTCAAAGTGGTAAGGTGGTCACATTCAAGCTGTATGAGTGTGTCGGCAACCAGACAACCTGCTGCTGCTGGGCACCCTCCATGACAGCTCCCGCGGTGGCAATGCGACTTCGCTTCATGAAGCTGGTCGTGACAACAAGGAATACTCAACAGGCCCATGAAGTAGGATATACTGCCTTGGTGCACCCACACGATTCGTCTGCGGAATGTCGCTCCTCCCTCCCGGAGGACAGTCGACGCCAGACTTGCCACCGTCCTGGCGAACCTCTGACAGCAAGCCTCAGACCGACCTGGAAGGAATGGATATTGTGACGCCGACCCTCTTTAGTACACACTCTCAGGCTTGCTGTCCAAGGCTGCTCGTTGGGCAGCCTCGCTTTCTCCACCGTCCCGTAAAGCTGCTAACGTGCAGCCAATTCTGGCCATTGTTTCCGCGAGTATAACAGCAGGCTGCTAATGCCAGCTTTAGCCAGGACAGCACATGCAGCACAGGCGACAGTATTCATCTATAAGACCTGCGCTGATGCGCCTTTGGGCATTCGGCGTGCCGTAATAGCTCGACAGGAGGCTCAGATTCTCAGACACGGAATCGGGCTGCGCATACTGTATATTGCAGGAATGTCACGCAGCAGGAGAATTGCAATTGCCTCATGCTCTCCGAATCAGTGTCGTAGACGTCGCAACGACAACTTGGAGGTCATGGTCTCAGCCATCTAAGCATCTAAGCAGATTTGAGTCACGTGCACCGAGAACGCGTAAAGTGATTGTATCGGCGGTATGCTAGCTTGTGACCTTTTGTACTGTACTCGCGCCTATGCGTCTAAGCATGGACAAGGTCAGCAGCGGCGGCTTGCGCCTGAGCCATTCAGCTCGTCCTGCACCAGTCGGACCTGTGACAACATGCACCCTGGTAAAGACAAAAGATCCCTCAGTGCGTGACAGGTACGTGACTGCCGTACACGCTCACGACAACGGTAAAAAGGAGACTTGTACCTTTTGGACGGCTAGCACAGGTCTTAGCAGCCAAGAGCAAGCTGCAAATCCACAACGCGACTCTGCCCGGCAGCCGCCGGCTAGCGCTGGTGTGACTCACCGTGACTGCTTTGTTCTGTGCGGCTATCGAAGGAAGTGGCCCCGATCGGCTTGGCGTCCACAGCCTAGGCCTGTCGGGCCCCGGGTTTGCAAATGAGCGGAGCTGCAGAGTTCTGACAGCTGGCCATTCCGCCCATTCCCTGGCGGTTACATGCGGCCAGCATGAGCGAGGGCCTCCAGAGTCCCGTCACTAGCCATTTGTGGCTGTCTGGAGGCCGCCTGGTTGACCCCGACTTTTCTCCAGACCGTCGCATCTCTCTTTCCTTCTTTCTTGTGCGCAACACCAAGACCGGAAACCACCCTCAAGTCCAGTAAAGTCTTCGCAGCTGCTCTTCTAGCCAGCGATCCCCTCTCAAGATGTCGAGCTCCGCTCAAGAGACTCACCTGGCCGGCGAGCATGACAAGAACATGATGGACCAACACGAAGATGGCCTGGCCGCCGAGAAAGGCGCAATCGATGGCACTGTCATCTGCACGGCTGAAGATGTGAGCTTCCTTTGCCTAACAGCGATTGCACTTTTTCCAGCAACCTTGGCATTGACGGTTTCCACCTGCCTGATCAGAACAAGCGCATCCGCAAGAAGACCGATCTTCACGTTCTCTCCTTTTTGATGGTCATTTACTTCCTGCAGATTGCTGTAAGGCGATTTCTCTCACAGAAAGCCTTCTTTCCGCCCATTCTGACGCTTGTCAATAACAGGACAAGACCATCATCGGACTTTCCGCTGTCTATGGTCTGAGGCGCGATGCCGGTCTGGTCGGAAATCAATACAGCACCATCGGCGCCATTGGCTACTATGCACAGCTGGTCGCACAGCCCCTTGCAGCATTCCTCATTGTCAAGATGCGGTACCACATTTTCATGAGTGCCATTGTCATCCTCTGGGCCGCTTCACTCCTCGGCATGGCTGGATCAACCAACTTTGCTGGTCTCGCTGCTTGCCGTTTCCTCCTCGGCTGGTTCGAGGCGGCTGCCATCCCTCTCTTCTCCGTAATTACCATCTCGTTCTACAGGCGCTCAGAGCAGCCTTTGCGAGTGGCCTGCTGGTACGGTACGAATGTGAGTGCTTGCCAATAAGCCAGCAGTATAGCAACGAGGACTTTGACTGACTGACACGCCATTGTGTTGCCAGGGCCTTGCCACTATTGTGTGCTCAGCCATCTGCTACGGCCTCGCCCGTATTCCGAACAGCAAGCTGCACGTCTACCAGATCATCTACCTCTTCTTCGGCCTCATCACCGTCATCGTCGGCGTCTTTGCCTACTTCTTCATCTCCGACAGCCCAGGTGAAGCCAAGTTCTTGAACGCAGAAGACCGACTGAAGGCCGTCGAGCGCCTCAAGGCCAACCAGCAAGGTATCGTCTCCCAGAAATTCCAAATCTCGCAGACTTGGGAGGCTTTCAAGGAGCCAAAGCTCTACCTTTTCCTCGTCGCCACCTTCTGCGTCAATGCCGGTGCAGCAACTACCAACGTCTTCGGTCCTATTATCCTGCAACAGCTCGTCGGCTTCACTGCAGACCAGGCTGTCCTCCTGAACATGCCCTTCGGCTTCCTCCAGTTTGCAATGATCATCCTCGCCTCGTGGCTCGCTCAGCGCTTTTCCTTCAAGGGCTGGATCCTATTCGCTTTCACCATCCCAGTCATCTGCGGTGTTGCTCTTCTTTATGCTCTTCCCAAGACGCAGCAGTATCAAGGAGCGCTGCTCGCTGGCTACTACCTCTGCGCCTTCCTCTTCGCCATGAACCCTCTAATCTTGGCCTGGATGGGCGGCACTGTCGCTGGACAGTCAAAGAAGACGACATATTTCACAGCGTTCAACGCTAGTTCCGCTATCGGAAATATTGTCGCACCATACCTCTTTAATTCCAAGGATGCGCCAAACTACGCGCCTGCTATGAAAGGCATCCTCACTATCTTCGCGATCCTTGCCGGAGTCTACGTCCTTCAAGTCTTCAACATCATCTACCTCAATAAGCAAAAGGAGAAGCAACGTGTTTCGATGGGTCTGCCAGCCAAACTCGTTGACCACTCCATGGAGCGCAAGTATGTTGAGGCACCTGAAGCAGAGGTTCATGGCAACGCCGGCCTCGAGGACCAGACAGACAAGCAAAATCCATACTATATTTACCTTATCTAAGGTCCATTCGCATATGTAGTGGAAAGGTAGGCCGGCCCAGGGGCCGGCCTTTCTAGGAAACACAGCCTAATATCAGCATTGCAGATAGATCATCCGAGTCAGGAGGTGACGGTGCACATATGTAGTTTATCAGGGTTCAGATGTTCATATGGCTTCATAATTTGCAAATGTGGATACATCGGCAATCCTATCGAGCAAAGTCAGACGTAATTTGTGCATAGTCTCGCTGGGCACTCTGATACAGCACAAATCTGACTGTCAGATGCTCAGTCGCATAGTGAAGGAGGAACAGAGCATTGGCAAACTCGTGGTGAAAGGTATAGATTTTCTGTCTTCTTTCCTTGAGGAAACGGCAGCCTGGCCCCATGGGCCAGGCTAGGCATCTCATGCTGCCTCGACTTGCACTGCAGAGTGCTTGACATATGGTAAAAGGCAAGACGATTGGTTTATCTGCGAAAAAGGTATCCTGTCTCTTCAACCGCTTTCTGCCAGTACGTAAGCGGATCGATAGTTCAGCTTCGCCATGTAGCGTAGATATGGTCAACGACATTCACGCATATTGTGAGTAGGGCTCCCGAGATGTCCGTACAAGCCCAACACCGCCGGTAGACGCTTCTTATGATCTTATCGAAATCTGCTGATCTTTGTCTTCACAATCAGGTGCACGTGACATGAATGAGCGGGCCCCGAAAAGCTTCTCAACATTCACGGCCACCGGAGGCTTGAACAGCCGGCGGACCAATTCAATGCGTCTGTGGAACGGCACCAAAGACGGCTGGTTGCGTGACGACAGAAGAGAGCAGACAGAGTTCCTTATCAGTGCTTGGCCGACGCCCTGGGCGGTCTGCGCCACCTGACGCTGGGTCCCGTGACCAAAGTCGACCGCTGGGACTGGGCGTGATGAGCGCAATCGGCCGCTGCAGAATATTTTACGCGTGCGAGCAGCGTGCAACGTGACCTCACCGCGTCACGCAGCGTATCGTGTGGCCTCCTTTGGAACAAGCCTCCGAACGAGGTCACGCTGCGCAAAGGCGCAAAAAGGTCATGAGCCATGTTATCCCTTTCTTTAAAAGCTGCCGAAATTGCGAAACGAGGAGGCCAAACTCGACCTTGAATTGCAGGACTCGTCCCTCTTTCTCTTTCTCTTCTCTTCTCTCCTCTGCTCAGCACTCAGCTACACATTGCCCACCCCCAAGACTCGTAACCCCCTCTTCAAACAACAGCCCCAGTCACTCAGACGTGTCCATGGTAACAAACGGCCACAAGACCGAGCTGTGAGTTTGGCCTCAGCGACTCCGACTGCGCCGCCACTGGCACCCGCTGATCCCCCTTGGTCTCTTATCGCAGACAACCTTTTGGAGCATACAACAAAGTACAGGCTCTCAAGAAGGGCTCTTCCACCATCATCGATGGCTACTCGCTCTCCATTGCCGACGTCGTTGCGGTAGCACGTCACAATGTCCCGGCTGCCACCTCCGACTCCAAGGCAGTCCGCGATAGGGTCGATGCTTCGGTTGCTTTCCTGGAAAGGTGAGAGGATGCAAAACGCTTTCACATACTCACCCGCTCACTCGTTTTTACCATACAGCAAGAAGCACATGTCAATCTATGGCGTGACGACCGGTAAGTCCCTGACCGACGAGCACGTGAGCCTTGAGCAGAGACTGACTGTTTCTCGCTGCACTCAGGATTCGGCGGCAGTGCCGACACAATAAGTCTGATTCATAGTTCTTTATGCATTCCCGCGCTCATGATCAATGCACAGGACCGATGACTGGATGGCCCTTCAGGTCTCGCTCCTTGAGCACCAGCTATGCGGCTTCCTCCCTACCTCGGGCTCTTATGAGCAGATGTGAGCAGACTCCATTGTAGTACACCTAGTAAAATTGGCTAACGGTATCTTTGCAGGCTCATCCACGCCATGCCCATTCCCACCGTCCGAGGTGCAATGCTCGTTCGAGTCAACTCACTCGTTCGCGGCCACTCTGGCGTCAGATGGAAGGTCCTGCAAGCCCTCCTCAGCTTCCTCAACAATGGTCTCGTACCCTGCGTCCCTCTCCGTGGCTCCATCTCTGCATCTGGCGATCTCTCTCCCGTGAGTAGCCTTTCAGTGACCTTTATATTGCCGCACAGCTCAAGTAAACCCTCTTTGCAGCTCTCCTATGTCGCAGGTGCCATCTGCGGCCACCCCGATGTCAAGGTCTTTGAGACCTCCACCTCTTCCGTCCTGACGGCCGAGGATGCCATTGCCAAGTACAAGCTCGAGAAGATCGTCCTCGGACCCAAGGAAGGTCTTGGCCTCGTCAATGGCACTGCCTTCTCCGTAGCAGCAGGAGCGCTGGCCCTGTACGACGCCGAGAACCTCGCCGTGCTGACCCAGACCACCACCGCCATGACCGTTGAAGCCAGTAAGCTATTCTTCACCCGCAGAATCCTCTTGTCGCTCTTTGCTGAGATGCACCTTTAATGTAGTGATTGGCCAGGTCGGCTCCTTTGATCCATTCATTCACGATGTTACCCGACCTCATCCTGGTCAGATCGAGGCTGCCCGCAACATCCGCAACATGGTGAGCTACTCCGACTACCTATCACCAGCGTTCTATACTGATGCATGTCCTGAATATCAGCTCGATGGCAGCAAGCTCGCCATCCACGAGGAGGGCGAAGTCGCCATCCAGGAAGACGTCGGCATTCTCCGCCAGGACCGATATGCTCTCCGTACTTCCGGTAAGCCTTTGACAGCTCGCACTGCTTCATCTGAGCGCTCTAGGCTGACGATATGCTAATTGCGATGGACAACACAGCTCAATGGATCGGTCCCAATTTGGAGACTCTTGAGCTTGCTCGACAGCAGATTGAGATTGAGCTCAACTCCACTACCGACAATCCTCTCATCGAGGTCGGCAAAGGCTTCCGTAGGTGTCTACTTCTCTCCAGTGTCAAGGTCTCGTGGGACTGACTTTCCATGTGCGCTCATGACTTGCAGATCACGGAGGGGCCTTCCAGGCTGTGAGCATGCCTTTGAGACAGCAGGGAAGGAATATGATACTGACGTTTTTGGTTTTCCCTAAGTGTGCGGTCGCTCAAGCTATGGACTCCACCCGCCTGGTTCTCGAGCATCTCGGCAGACTTGCCTTTGCTCAGGTCACCGAGCTGATCAAGTATGTCTGACCGTAGTTTGACGTCATGGACGCTTTGTGCTGATGCGTCTCTGACTTCTATAGCTGCAATATGAACCGAGGTCTTCCTTCGTGCTTAGCCGGTGACGAAGTAAGCAGAGACGACCTATACTCATCCAGTCACTTGCTAACACCCCGTGTCCAGCCATCCACCAACTACCACACCAAGGGACTTGACATCCACAGTGCTGCCTATACCAGCGAGCTTGGCTTCCTGGCCAACCCTGTCTCTACCCACGTGCAATCCACCGAGATGCACAACCAGAGCGTCAACAGTCTCGCTCTCATCTCTGCTCGCAAGACAATGGAGGCCAACGATGTCCTGTCTCTTGTGAGTCCATTTACGCTCAACTGAAAGTTGTCTGTGCGGCTTGAGCTAATGCTTTGGTTTACCTAGCTTCTGTCGACTCACCTCTACTGCGCTTGCCAGGCCATTGACTTGCGCATCATGGACGTCGCCATGCAAGCACAGCTCAGAGACCTCATGACCGAGCTCACTGCCAAGCACTTTGGCAGCTTCGTGAAGGACATCGAAGGCCTCAATACCCACCTCTTCATCGCCATGATCAAGCGACTCGAGGAGACTCCCTCGTGGGATTCTGCTGCTCGCTTCACCGACGGTGCTAGGCACCTCGTCGGCCACCTTGTCGAGGCCATCGGTGCCTCTGGCAAGGATAGCGCACAGGCTCTCCAGAACCTTGGAGTCTGGCAGAAGGAGCTCGCTCAGTCCGGTACGGAACTCTACCGTCGCCTCAGATCTGAGGCCACCAGCGGCAGAGACAACATTGACCGGGCCAGGGAGAATATGGGCCAGACCTTTGCAGTCTACGCTACCGTCAGACGCGAGCTCGGCGTGTCGGTCAGAAAGGGCGACGTGGCCGAGGGCAAGCACCAGAAGAGCATCGGCAGCAACGTCTCTGCCATTGTTGAGGGTGTCAGAAATGGCCGCGTCGTGCGAGCTGTCGGCAAGGCTCTCGGTGCTCTTGAAGGCTCCGATGACTTTGACAGCGGCGTTGTCGCTAGCCCCACTACCAAGGAGAAGAAGAAGGATGGACTCCTTTTCTACTAGATGATTTCAGTCGTTTACTTCTGTCATGTCTGTTTTTGAGTACGGTGCATGTATCCTAGGCTCATCGTAGTACAGTATGCAACCTCCAGTCTCGGCAGGAACTTTGTTGGCCATGGAGGCTCTTGATCTTCGATTCTATCCACACCTGTGACCTGACAACCCTTCTCGCTCTTGTACGCGTGTTTGCGCTCTTATCAAGCGGTCGTCCATTTTTCTTCCTCGGTCCGCGAGGCCACCAGCGAAGGGCAATCGAGCCCGCCTGCTCGCCCGTGCGCTTCCGACTCACACCAAGTGCTACAAAGACAAACGCGACTCAGAACGCCCTTGCCGGCCCTGGCAGCAGCTCACAGCACGTAGCGGTGGCTTAGACGTCGAATGTGAGTCTTTGCAGTGCTCTCCTCGCGTCCGCCAGTCGCGCAGATGTTCCGACTTTTTTCGCCTAGCCCTTCCGTTCCAAGTCATGCAGGTTCCTGCGAGCACCCTGCTGATCTGATACTGTGACATGCTGCAGGCTCAGACACTGTCAATTCACTAGAGAGGACTACATCTCGGACCATCTCTGGCACCAAGCCGCATAACAAGGCAGCTCCCCCCAGCCCTGTCTATCTCCTTCCCTTCCAACTCGCACCTCCTGCGCCCGACCAGACGTCCAATTTTTACTACCGAGGTAGCAGGAAAGCCTCAGCATGGCGCTGGCACTGCCAAAAGCGCACAACGCGCGCATATGGCATAGCATCAGCACTCGCGCCAGTCCTCTGCGCGCAACTGCAGCCATCAACGCTCGCCGTGCGTATTCCACGAAACTCGCGCGAACCGACCGCGCTGCTGCATGGTCGATCACGCAAAACAGAGGCCTGTCGACCTCTGCCAAACGACAGCACGAGGAACTCAACCCAGTCCCTGGCAAATTGTCATCGCCTTCAGACCTCGCGCGCAAGCTATCCGAAGCTGTCCTCCCTCGCATCCCGCGACCAGACGTGAAGAAAGTGCTGGTCGTTGGCTCTGGCGGTCTCAGCATCGGTCAAGCTGGTGAATTCGACTATTCAGGTGAGCATATCATCAATTGCTCCGACACATCTCCCTTCGCCCGTCTGCCACTCTTGGGCTGCCTCGCTGCGTGCACTCTTCATCTTGATGAACAAATTTTCGAACAATCGCTGCGTTCTTTCTTAGAGCGCAAGCTCTATGATGGTCTTTTCTCTGTCTTTGACAGGACGGATAATTTGCGTCTGAATATTACCCACCACTACACCTCCTCTCCGCTCTGCATGTCTATGCCATACATCCGCTGATCTTCTGGTTTCCTGATACAGGCTCGCAAGCTATCAAAGCGCTTCGAGAATCGAATGTCGAAACCATTCTCATCAACCCCAATGTACGTCGCTCGCCTCACTCAATACAGCCGTATGCTCATGCTGATGCTGTAACTCCTCATGAGCAGATTGCAACTATCCAAACCTCCCACCACTTGGCTTCTGAAGTCTACTTCCTGCCCGTTACCGCCGACTATGTAGCCTACGTCCTGGAGCGAGAACGTCCAGATGGTATCCTCCTCACGTTCGGTGGTCAAAGTGCTCTTAATGTCGGTATTCAACTCGACAAGATGGGCATCCTCGACCGCCTCAACGTAATGGTCCTCGGTACTCCCATTCGAACTCTGGAAGTCTCCGAAGATCGTGACTTGTTCGTCAAGGCCCTAAATGGTAAGCACTTCCCTCGTTTTCGCTTCATCTCACTGTTTTTCCTTCTATCTTTGCTAATTTCTGCGCTCTTTGCCTTTACCAGAAATCGACATTCCCGCAGCGCACTCTACAGCCGTCTCAACGGTCAACGATGCCCTCGCTGCTGCTGAAGAAATCGGCTACCCCGTCATTCTTAGATCTGCATTCTCTCTCGGTGGTCTTGGATCTGGCTTTGCAAACAATTCTGACGAGCTCCGCGATCTCTCTGCCAAGTCGCTCAGTCTATCGCCCCAAGTCCTGATTGAAAAGTCACTCAAAGGCTGGAAAGAGTGCGAGTACGAAGTCGTCCGTGACGCCGCCGACAGTAAGCTTGTCGCCATCGCTCTGCAAGATCAGCCATCTGACCCAGTCCTTGTTTTGCGCAGATGTGATTATTTGCTGCAACATGGAGAATTTCGACCCTCTTGGAACCCACACTGGAGACTCCATCGTGGTCGCACCGTCTCAGACGATGACTGACGACGAGTATCACATGTTGCGCACCGCCGCCATCAAGATCGTGCGACACGTTGGCGTTGTCGGTGAATGCAATGTCCAATACGCCCTGAACCCCAACAAGCGCGAATACATGGTCATTGAAGTAAGTATAGCGAGCATTGACGCCTGATTTGAACAATGCTGATAAGTCGTGTTCACAGATGAACGCTCGTCTATCTCGATCTTCGGCTCTCGCATCAAAAGCCACTGGATACCCTCTGGCGTATACCGCAGCCAAGATCGCTCTCGGTTACACCCTCCCTGAATTGCCAAATGCTGTTACAAAGACAACAACCGCCTGCTTCGAACCTTCCTTGGACTACATTGTCACTAAGATTCCCAAGTGGGACTTGGCCAAGTTCCAGTATGTCAACCGTGAAGTCGGCTCGTCTATGAAGTCAGTCGGAGAAGTCATGGCCATCGGCCGCACATTCGAAGAATCTCTGCAAAAGGCCGTCCGACAAGTCGATCCTCGCTTTGCCGGCTTCGATGCCTATGTTCAGCCCGGTGATCTTGACCACGCGCTCTCTGTGCCAACCGATACTCGCTTGTTCGCTGTCGCCTATGCTATGCTCGTCAAGGACTACTCTGTTGAACGGATATACGAGCTCACCAAGATTGACCGCTGGTTCCTGTACAAGCTGGAAAACATCGTCGAAGTCTACCGAACTCTGAAGAAGCTTGGTTCAATCGAGGCTATTGATGCGGACATGATGCGCAAGAGCAAGCGAATGGGTTTCGCAGACAAGCAGATTGCCGCTCTTGTCGGTTCATCCGAGGTTGCTGTCCGACTTGCTCGCAAAGAGATGGGCATCACTCCCTTCGTCAAGCGAATCGACACTTTGGCCGCTGAATACCCTGCAGATACCAACTACCTTTACACTACTTATAACGCACAAGAGCATGACGTCACCTTCGACGAGCACGGTACGATGGTCCTTGGTAGCGGTGTCTATCGCATTGGATCCTCTGTCGAGTTCGATTGGTGTGCAGTCACTTGCGCTCGCAAGATCCGCGCTGAAGGCGAAAAGACAATCATGGTCAACTACAATCCCGAGACTGTCTCAACCGACTTTGACGAAGCAGATCGTCTGTACTTTGAAGAGCTCGGCTGGGAACGTGTCATGGATATCTACGAGATGGAAGGTGCTTCCGGCGTGGTTGTCAGCGTCGGTGGCCAGCTACCCCAGAACATTGCGCTTCGCCTCAAGGAAAGTGGTGTCAAGGTTCTTGGTACCGATCCCGAGCGTATCGACTCTGCTGAAGACCGTCACAAGTTCTCAGCCATCCTCGACAAGCACGGCATCGATCAACCCGAGTGGATCGAAGCTACTACCGTTGAAGCTGCCAAAGAGTTCGCTGAGCGTGTCAGCTACCCTGTCCTCATCCGTCCCTCCTATGTCCTCTCCGGGGCCGCTATGAACGTGGTCTACGACGAGTCGACACTCCTGTACTCCCTTTCTGCTGCCGCCGAGATCTCTTCCGAATATCCCGCTGTCATCACCAAGTTCATCGACAACGCTCAAGAGATTGACGTCGATGCTGTCGCTCACAAGGGCAAGCTTCTCGTCCATGCCGTTTCCGAGCACGTCGAGAACGCCGGTGTGCATTCTGGAGATGCAACTCTTGTCTTGCCGCCTTTCTCGCTCGAGGAAGGAGACATGGCTCGCCTCAAAGAAATTGCCGAGAAAGTTGCCTATGCATTCGACATTTCTGGACCTTTCAACATGCAAATCATTCGTAAAGGTTCAGCTGATGCAGCCGAGCCTGCCTTGCTCAAGGTCATCGAGTGCAATCTCCGTGCATCCCGCTCTTTCCCCTTCGTATCCAAGATTCTTGGCACCAACTTCATCGATGTGGCTACTGCTGCTATCTTGGACAAGAATGTTCCTGCACCAGTCGATCTTATGCAGCAAAAGCGTGACTATGTGGCGATCAAGGTTCCCCAGTTCAGTTGGACTCGTCTCGCAGGCGCTGATCCCTTCTTGGGCGTCGAGATGGCCTCCACTGGAGAGGTCGCATCGTTTGGTGCCGATATTCACGAGGCTTATTGGGCTTCTTTGCTCTCCACTACCGGTTTCAAGGTTCCTAAAGCCAAGTCTGGTGTCCTGATTGGCGGTGATATCACCAAGCCTGAGATGGCAGACATCGTTAAAGGCCTGAGCAACCTCGGCTTCAAGCTCTATTGCACCAGCAACGAGGTCGAGCGATACATAGCCGACATGGGTCCATATGTTCGCAAAGCAAAGAAGATCGTCTTCCCTCTCAAGGACAAGCGCAAGCTTCACCAGGTATTTGAAGAGCACGACATCCAGATGGTCTTCAATTTGTCCAAATTCCGTGGTCGTGACACACTGGATGAGGACTATGTCGCCAGACGTGAGTGGCAAAAATTTCCAGCCGGCCTATGGATAGGAAAGCTGACATCCAAGACTTATTCTGCAATGCTACACCAATCTGTGCAAATAAATAGGTAATGCTGTGGATTTTAACATTCCTCTCTTTAACAACGCGCAGTGTGCTAAGCTGTTCGGTGAGGCTC
>QOZY01000199.1:0-41471 GCA_003351005.1 Cystobasidiaceae sp. HBUAS51001 | reverse complement strand
ATTATCCCATACTGACAACAGATCCTCTCTCTCTTGCCTTTATGAATCGCAGGCCATCCACGCCAAGCGTGTCACCATCCAGCCCAAGGACATCCAGCTCGCCCGTCGTCTCCGTGGCGAGCGCTAAACGGTGACCCAAGGTCGAGTCGACGACTGCGTTTGGTCCTTCCTTGACCATGCATGCAACGCACGCAGCCTGCTATTGCTTCCTTCCCTCAAGCTCGCGCTAGTCTAGCCTGCAAGCCCTCGACGTTCGGTTCTCATCCACACCACCAGTGCACCTCACCACCCTCTCTTCTTCGCTTTTCTTTCACATCAAGCCTATGCGCTCTGTTTATCACCCTGTTTTTTTCCTTGCGAGCTTTCCCTGCCTCTCTTGTTTGCTGTGTAGCTTGTTACCTATTTACACATTGATTGGCAAACATTCGAGTGTTGAGACTCTCTGCTCTTCATCTCTGACAGTCTTGCCTCTTGTCCCGGTGTTATTATTGACGACCAGCACATGCATATGGCTGCTCTTTCGTCAGAGACTGGCTGACAGTAAACATGAATTGCGCGAGTCTGGTGTCCCATAGACAGTCTTGAGTCGAGATACCCAGCGACCGCAATGTCATGTCATCATATGATGACATCATCAGGCTCGTACCTGCAGTTCTATTGGACCTCCGCTAGCCGCTAGGTTCATCGCGCAACCAGCCGTGCTTCCTCGTCATTCGGATGAAGGCTCTCTGTACGCGCCTGTGGCGGCGAGCGAGTCTATGAGCGACCCAGACACAGAGACCCAGGTTACAGCGTTGTTTTACTCTCCTCGGTGTGTCTCACCTCTTTCTCGTTGGCCTCAGTTGTACTGCCAGGTCCGGGCTCACACACCTTAAACGACCTCTGCTCGATGCAGAGTCACGCGTTTCTGCTCTCGATCAACCCAGCACAGGACAACGAGGGCCTCTGGCAGGCCGCACACGACAGCCAAGATGCTCGAGCGGCTGGTGGGTGCTGTATATTTGACCTCGCTTCATCTAAGCGCCCCTCTGACGCGTCATCCGCTGTCCTGTCCTGCAGGAGGTCTTCAACTTCAAGTCCTACAAGGGCCGACAGGTCATGTAAGTTGTGCTGCTCAGGCAATCTAAATCACTGCTCACAATGCTCGATGTGAACGCATGCAGAGGGCCATTCAAGTCCTTCTCAGCAGTCATCGGCCCCAATGGCGCCGGCAAATCAAATCTCATGGACGCCATTTCCTTCGTCCTGGGCGTGCGGAGCGCGCAGCTCAGGAGCAGCCAGCTCAAGGATCTCATCTATCGCGCTGGCGTGCGCGGCGAGGGAGAGGCAGAGGGTGTCGTGCCGGAAAATGACGATGATGAAGACGAGGAGGAAGAAGGGACCCGAGAAGAAGCGGCGAGAAAAGCATGGGTGCAAGCTGTATATCGCGACAAGAAGAGCAAAGAGTGGAACTATAGACGGACGTGAGTGGCGCATAAATACAGGCCGGCCGTGTACGCGCGGACGCAGTCTGGCCTGCTGGTCATTGCCTTTGGTCGCATCTCTCATAACATCCTAGCTGACTGTCTGCTATTTGTTCTCCTCGGCTAGCATCTCGCTCTCTGGCTCGTCCGAATACAAGATCAATGGCAAGCTCGTTGGAGCAAAGGAATACAACGAGGCTCTGATGGACCACAATATCCTTGTCAAGGCGAAAAACTTCCTCGTCTTCCAAGGAGATGTTGAAGCTGTTGCTTCACAATCGCCAAAGGACCTGACGCGTCTTGTCGAGCAGATCAGCGGGTGCGTTGAAGCTCACGCGGTCGTGCACTCACCTTTGACCAGACGTAAAAGGCTGACAAGTGCGTCGTATATGCCTTGACATGCAGGTCACTCGAGTACAAAGACGAGTATGAAGCTGCAAAGGCGGAAGCTGAGAAAGCTATCGAGGTCTCGACGCACAACTACAACAAGCGACGCGGCATCAACACCGAAATCAAGCAATTCAAAGAGCAGAAATCCGAAGCAGAAAAATTTGCTCGTCTGCGCGAGGAGAAAGACGCAGCTATCATCCGTCACCTGCTTTGGAAGCTGTACCACATCAAGGAACAAATCGCCACTGCACAAGAAACCATTGAAGAGCGCAATGAAAGCGTTTCAGAGCTTAGGGCTGAACAAGCTGCACATGATGAAAAAGTTCGGAAAGCGCGCAAATCAGTAGCTAGCGCTCAGAAACACGTTCAGAAGCAGGAGAAACTGGTCAAGGGAAAAGAAAAAGAAGTTCAGGATAAAAATCCTGAACTCGTCGCTGTTAACGAGAAACTTCAGCATGGACAGAAGAAGATCCAAAAGCTACATGATATCACTGCTGATGTCGAGCGCGATGCTTCGACACGCAAGGACAGGATCAAGAGCTTGAAGGCGGAACTTGTAGAGGTGCAGGGCCGCTTGGAGCAGCTCAAGGAGGAACAACGCAAAGCATCAGCCGCTAGAGGCTTTGACCTGAGCGAGGAAGATCTGAAAGAGTACAGCTCATTGTGAGTGGGCCTGCACTAGCGGATGTCCAATGAAAGGCATAAGTCTAACACTTTGCGAGTGTTTCCTAGGAAAGCGCAAAGCATGACGAAGGCTGTAAAAGAGCGCGAGGAACTGGAAAAGCTACAGCGAGAGCAACGGATCAAGAAGAGCGAGCTGGCGAGTCTGAAGAACAAGCTTGATCAAGCGCAAAATAGTGCAGACAAGCACGTTGGTGAAGAGACGCGCTTTGCGGAGCGGAAACAACAGATGGAAGAAAAACACCGCTCGACTGCTGCTGAGCTCTCAAGCCGCAAGAAGGAATTGCAGGAAGCACAGGCTGAGAAGACCAAGCTCAAGTAGGCCGGGTGTATGCGCTTCATCGCTTCGCTGAGAGATATGCTGATGATCATCTTTCTTTTCCGTTCGCAAGCCAACAACTTACGGAGCTGAATGAAAAGATCGAAGGCGTCTTGTCCAAGCTCAGTCAGGCAGATGTGGAAAAAAGAGAGACGGCGAAAGAGGCCAAGATGAAGGAGATCATCGCTTCTCTCAAGCGCATCTTCCCGAATGGAGCAGTAAAAGGCCGCGTTAGCGATCTTTGCAAGCCGGTCCAACGCAAGTATGACACGGCTATCTCTGTCACGCTCGGTCGAAATATCGACAGTATCGTCGTGGACACTCAACAGACTGCGATAGAATGCGTTAATGTGAGTCATTCGCCTGTTTCAGCTGTCGCTCTATTTGACTCAAATGCTTATCTTTTGCTTTCAGTACATCAAGGAGCAACGTGCTGGCGTGGCTACCTTCCTTCCGCTAGACACCATCACGCCGAAACCTGTTAACGACAAGTTCCGGAACTACGCAAAAGGTGCTAGGCTAGCGTTGGACGTCATCGAATTCGATCCTTCTGTCGAGCGAGCTATGCTGTTTGCATGCGGCAATGCCCTTGTCTGCGACACGATGGACATTGCCAGGCACGTCAGCTACGACAAGGGTCAAGAAGTGAAAGCAGTCACCCTCGAAGGCTCGATGATTCACAAGTCTGGATTGATGACTGGTGGTCAAGACAGCAAGACCTCTGGGCGCACGTGGAATGATACGGAAATCGCCACGTTGCAAAAGCAGCTCGCCCACTACCGCAGCCAGCTTGCTGAACTGAACCGCAATCGTCCTCGAGGTGCCGACGGCGCAATGAAGGAAGACCGACTCCACAGCGACATCACGCGGCTCGAGTCGGAATTGGCTGGCATCAAGGACGATCTTTCCGCCACGAGAAACGCACTGAAAGACGCAAGAGAATCATTGAAGCATGCGCAAAAGACCGTTGAGGAGCTTCAGGCAAAACTGTTGGCTGTACAGACTGTTGCCGATGAAGCGTCAGATCGTATCGAGTCCCTAGGCAAAGCTATTGCAAAAGCTGAAGATGCCATCTTTGCGAGCTTCTGCACCAAGATTGGGTGCAGGAACATCCGGGTCTACGAAGATGTGCAGCTGAAGGAGAATCAGGCTCAAGGTGATGAGATGCTGAGGGTGGAGACTGCTGTTAATCGCTTTCAGCACCAGTGAGTCGTAACAGCGTGTCGCAATTCAAAGCAGTTGTCCTGACAGCTTTATCACTTCTCTCAGGATCGACTTCGAGAAGGACGAGATGAGCAAGATCACCGAACGTCTAGATGGTCTCCGCAAGAGCCACAAGTCGGAAACTAAGAAGCTAACCGAACTGGAAACGCAGAGGTCAGCTGTCCGATCTGCTATCACCAAGCTGGAAGAGGAAGCCGAAGCTTCCAAGAGCACGCTGGCTGAGCTCCAAGAAGACCTTACGGCAGCGCAAACAGAGCTTGAAAATGTCAAAAAGACAACGTCGAAAGCTACAAAGGCGTACGAGCGGGCGATTAAAGAGATTGCAACGCTCAATGACAGCATCGAAAAGATGGCCAGCGAACGCTTCGCTATCTACAGGCGTTGCAAGCTGGAGGAGATTGACCTTCCGCTGGCTGCGGGTGACCTCGATGCGGTACCCTTGGAAGAGGTAAGGGCTTCAACAACGGGTCACGAAACTCAATGCTGAACTCTTTGGCCTCAGAACATCCGCGATGCTATGGCTATGGATGTTGACAACGAGGCGGAGGACACCCAAGACGCACGCGAAGTGAAGGATTATGGAGTCGAGGCAGACTTCAGCGAGCTTGACGAAGCACAGCAAGAGGTGCGACTCGTCATTTTATACGCTTACTGTGTAAAAAACTGCTGACTGGCGTCTCGCAGGATTCCACCGAAGAAATGGAGAACACGCTGCTGGAGAAGATTGAATCTATACAAGCCGAGATCGACCGAATGTCACCCAACATGAAAGCCATTGAGCGCTTAGACGAGACTGAAGCCAAGCTCGCAGCTACGACGGCAGAATTTGATAAAGCTCGGCAGTCTGCAAAGGACGCAAAAGACGAGTTCAACCGACTTACGAAGAAGCGAACAGATCTCTTCATGGCTGCGTTCAACCACATTTCAGGCACCATCGATGATGTCTACAAGGACTTGACAAGAGGCAAGATGGCACCCATGGGCGGCACAGCCTATTTGTCGCTCGAAGACTCGGACGAGCCGTATCTCAAGGGTATCAAGTATCATGCAATGCCGCCCATGAAACGATTCCGTGATATGGACCAGCTGTCCGGCGGTGAGAAGACGATGGCTGCCTTGGCACTGCTTTTCGCAATTCATAGGTGGGTCGGGCAAAGCTGTCGAGGTGAAGTGCAACGTGTGCTGCTTGCTGACTTTAAATCCTCAGCTATGCACCATCACCATTCTTCGTGCTTGACGAGATCGATGCAGCCCTCGACAACACGAATGTTGCCAAGATTGCTCAATAGTGAGTCATTATACCGTGTCGGATTGAGAATGCTTGGGCTAAAGTGCTCTATCCCTCTCACTCCACTCCACCAGTGTACGAGGTCGGGCTGGCGAAGACTTCCAATTTGTTGTCATTTCGCTCAAGAACTCGTTTTGGGAAAAGGCAGCAGGACTGGTCGGTATATGGCGGGACGTTGATGCTGGAAGCAGCAAAGTGCTCACTCTTGATGTAAGCCCCAAGATCTCCTGGGTCACGACTCGACGGCGGCTGATGGCATTACTTTTCCTCGTAGCTCGAGAAGTACGCTGAAGAGGCATAGTCTAAACACGAGCCAGATTGGAACAGAATAGCAGACCACAAAGGACTTTTAGGTGTGTTTGGTAACAGTGTCGTTGTGTAAATATTCAGCAACTTCTCTCGGGAAAGGCAAAAAGCGAAGGCTACAATAGCTGCATTCGGCTCTAATGCCTGTTTATATACAGCTACGTGCATCGCCCTCGCTCTCTGCCTTCGCAAAGCGAGATTGTCTACCAATCAAACAGCTCTTCGTGGTAAGCTAGCCCCATCGTGCGGCTGGCTTCACGTGTGTCGTCGCACAAGCCTGGTGGACCGCAGGCCACGACAGTCGAGACCAAGTCCGCCGACTGCAAGGACTCGTCCTCGTGAATGATCTTGCAAACGTCAGGCCGGCCTTGTTCTGCAGTTATGGCTAGGTCAAAGCCATGCTTCCGCGCTATCCTCTGCAGCTCGGTTCGAAGCTGGTCATTGCGCGACTGTGTCTTGCCGTCGGAGATAGACGACGACTTGGAGGTCTGAAGATCCATGCGCTCCTCAAGAGGCACCTCTTGAGCGTCATTTGCGTCGTCTGCACGCTGTTCGAGCGTGGGCATGTCGCCGTTGCTGTCAGTGGCTGCAGTGGCGTTGAGCTGGTCGCGAGAGGCTACAACGCAGACAGCCTGACCAGAGACGATGAGGTGGATAGTGGGACGCCTAGGAGCATACTTCTCGTCGCTGGAACTGTCTGTGCCTGCAACCTCGCATGGCTCGAGGTTGTCGAGGTAGTCGACCAAGAGCTGAGCCGCACCTGCGACGATGAAGAGGCGCTTCAGCCATGACTTGCCTTTGCTCGACTCGCACATACATCACCGCCAGCACGACATACCGAATTCACGCATGATCCACACGAGCGAAACACTGCGCTGTTGCTGGACGCACTGCCAAAAGTACGGCAGCATCGCAGTGATGCCGAGACCGCCTGCAGAGACCACGGACACAACATCAGGAATTGGCTGGACAATCAAATATCCCCAGCATTTACGAACCTGCGATCAACGCGACGTTGTCATATCTTCGTAGCTGACAAGGCGCCCTCTTCAGCTAGGGCTGTCTTCCATCAAGCTCCTGCACGACTCACCTCGACTGGCTGGCCGTATAGGCCTTCCACCAGCGTTACCAGTCCACAGCTACCGCCATTCTGCTTGGCTCGTCTGGCAAGCCGCTCTGTGATGCCGTTGTAAACACGCAGCGCCAAGTGCGCATGCACAATCTCATTCTTCTCGCCAGATCGCTCAATGCGCAGGACGGTGAAAGGATGGGAGCTGAGAGGTTGCACTCGTGGGATCCAGACCTGAACAAAGCGTCCGACGCCATCTCCCATGAGGCTCGCAGCCCGCCCTCTCAGGCGAATACGCAAGGTGATAATCTTTTCATAGCCGGCCAAGAACGAAATCTCCCCGTGTGACTGGCGCGCTCCGCCTGATTCGATTCCAAAGAAGCGGAAATTGAGCCACTTCATTCGTGCCAAACGGACGACCCTATCGAACACCCAGAAAGCGCAAGCTGCCCAGCAAAAGTTGAGGAAGTCGGCCCAGTAGTCGTCGTATTCGATAAGGTGAATGTGCAGATATAGACCTCCCAGGACGCAAGCCGCGAAGACGATGTGGAGCACTACAAACCACTTTATGGATGGAAATGGTTTCAGCAACGCGATTCGGTGAGGGCACCGTGTCCTTTCTGCTCACCTCATATGCCTTCTGTCGAAGGTATCGCATGGCCAAGAAAGTCGCAAGGCCCATGCCAGCCAGGGACAAACCGCCGTACCACACGTAGGGATCCTCCCACAAGGATTGAAAAGCGCCTACCCTGGCTTTCAACACTGACCAGACTCTAGTCAGACAGTGACCCTGAGGTCAGCTGCGGGAAGTCATAAAATGGCTGAGCTGAAGAAGATCTGCTGCAAACTCACACAGAGTGAATGACTGCGTGGACAAAAGTCCAGCGGGCGAACCATCTATGCCAAAATTGGCATGTGCTGAAGGAAGCGCCTGTCAGGAAAGTGACTGGATTGTTGCGGCCCGCCAACAGAATGGTTGGGGCGATCTGAGTCGTGGCTAGAATCGCGGTCCGGTCGGCTAGGTAGCGTCCGACTTCGTGAAATTGGTCCTCGGGATAGCTGGCACACAAGGAGACAGCTGAGACACATGCACGCACGAGCTCATCTCGTCAAAACGCTCACTAAAGGTTGGGCGTGTAAGGCGAATATAACCCGACGATGGGGATGAAGTTGGCCAGTGAGAGCAAGAGGAGCAGGATCATCTCCCCTCTCAGAGGCATTTGGAAAGACCAGACGCCACCCAAGGCTGACCATGGCACCGAATGCTTTCTACCAATCGTGGGAGCCTGTACAATATGCTTTTGCAGACCTTTTCCCGGTCCACCACAATGCTCTAGAGGACGAATGCCGAAAGACGCAAGAAGTCGAAGGAGGGATGCGCAGACGACCACCAAGCAGAAGACGCCTATTATTCCATAGCTGTCGATTCATGCAGTCAAGGATCAACTCCTCAGAGAGGTGCGAGAAGCGCATGTTTGTAAAGCCCTCTACTCACCCAATGAGGCACGGGATCTCGTAGCTATTACGGTTGAAGCTGAAGACTGTCCCAACATAGTCGTCCCAGCCAGGTCCGCCCTCAGTCACGTTATAGTACTCTTCGCCGCTTGCCTTCCACTCGGGATCAAGGTACCAAGCCTTGAGCATCGTAAGCCGGCTTTGCACTTCGAATGCGAATGAAAGGTAGAAAGACAAGATGGGATGTCAGATGAGAGCACGACTCACCGGTGTCTTGCGACAAGAGGGGATGGAGATGGACGTTCAAATTTCAATGGATCAGGCGTATGGGCCACGCGCGTGTGGGTCTGGGCAGCTATTTCATACGTGTGGTATCGCCCGGTCTGACATCCGTACCGTACCGGAACGTCTTCAAAAGGTGCTATGTGGTAATTAACACCTTTACAAAGGCGAGTAGGGGCGCGTAGGTGCCCTGAGCGGCTCGCAAGCTAGCGAAACGAGTGACGGCGGCCCAGTCGGCGGAGGCTTCAACATGATCAGATTAGATCAGGAAGGTCTAGAAATAGCAAGCTATGGTACATTCACTGTTCTAGCCTGGTGAGGCAGCATGTGCCCTTGCAAGATGAGGAAATGCGCATGCCGATCTGGAGCTAACAGACGGACGTTCCCGGAGTCGCCCTGCAATAGGCTGCCCCGGGGAGAGCTGGCCGTTTTGCAGAGGGCAGCTCTGCACGAATCTGCAACGAATGAGTGGAAGAGATAGCGCAGGCATTTCACGTTAGATTCTTTCAGGCTGTATCTGTCTGGCATCACAACAAGCATAGAAATGGATGAGGTACCGTCTCACGAAAGCTGGACCCCTTACACTGTGCTACGGAACGTAGCGGAAACCAGGCGAAAGGTCGTACATCTCCGACAACTCCAGCCTCTCCCCCTTTGGTGGACGGCCGCCCTCTTCCTTGTCCCTTCGCTTGTTCTCCCATCGATAGTAGAGGGTCATTCCCAAGCTGATCGCTGCGCCGAGAATCTGGAAGGCGATGTTGAGCTGCATAGACCTCTCATATCAGTAAGAGAGCTAGTCTGAAATGTTTGCTAGTAGACCCACCCAAGTACCCTTGACGAAGGCTGGACCTTCGTGCGATGGGAAGGAAAATGCAGCAGCAATACTGAGGCATTGGCCGACGGTATTTAGCATGCCAAGCGATACCGCTCTCTGACTCTCGCTCGCGCAGTTGTTTGCTTGCCAGCTCATGATGATGGGTATTGCGCTGTACCTGCAATCAAAACAAGTCTATCAGCTTGAAGGCTGTGCCGAAGGTCAGGAGGAGATGTGCGCATACCCTGCAGCTACGACACAGAAGCAAGCAAAGTACCTGGCGTGCTGATTGCCATGCTTGGCGTCGACAGTATGCAGTATCACCCAACCGACAAGGCCGATAAGGAAAACACAAGCAGCTGGCAGGCCTCGGCGTTGATGATGGTCCGAGTAGCTAGTCAGGAGGTACATAAAGACCACAGTTGCGGCTGTGACGCGTCTTCAGCTGTGGTTTGACGAATCTGGCTTCAAAATTCTACTCACCATACGGCGGGACCTGGGAAAGATAGAGCACTAGGTCATCAGCCTTGTGCAATTGTGCACGCTGACGAGGCAGGTCACTGACCGTGAAGAGCTGGGCGTTTGCGGCAGAATATCCCAAGTTCTTGATTATGGTGGGCAGGAAGCCGGAGACACTGAATGACAATTGGTGCTTAGATGCAGTTCTACATTGCATGTGAGGGCATTAACTGACCTTCCAAGACCGAAATTCACTGAATCACGCGCCAAAAAGAACATTTTCATTAGCTTGGCTGCGCTGTTGAGAGCAGTTTTTCGACGTACTGCACGAATAGGCAACAGCAACGACTTCGAAGCAGAAGACAGTTCGTCAGTAGGTTGTAATATGATTGAAATGTGCGACAATATGTACCATATGTCTTCCAATCAGTGAAAGCTCTCCTGACAGCGCGCCAGTCAATACCTGTTCCTGCTTCACCGAGGGAATCCGCATTGAGGCGGGTGCAAGCTAAAGTGCGCTGATCCTGAGAGAGGTAGCGCGAACGTTCGGGACGGGATGGAAGGAAGAAAAAGACGCAGATGGCGAGCAGGACACTTGGGCAGCCTTCGATGAGGAAGAGGACTGGATTCAACGCGTGGTCAGTGACCACGCGGTATGGCAAGACCTTCGTTGACGGAGGCGAGAGACTCACTGCGCCATGATTCAATCTTGGGATGGTGGATGCGGGCTACGCCGTATGCAATGAGGCCTCCAAAAGCACCAGCCTTCGAAGCAAGATCAGCATGGTACCCCAATCTATTACGCAAACCCAGCTAGTATGGCATGCCTTACCAAAGCTCCGCAGGCGATGAAGAGACCAATCCGCTGTACAAGTATTGAGACTCTTGAGCATTACTCAGACAGGTCTGAGTATTCTACTGCTGCCTACCTTTGCAATTTCTGACTTGCGGTACCAGACTACGCGCGGGAACAAAGCCTCAGATGTTTTAGTACCAACTTTGCTGGGCAGAGCCTCGTACAAACGTACAGGTGAAGTATCTAGAGAGCGGCAGCATCGCGTCAGATGAGTTCTTATGCATCAGGTATTGAAAATCGGCCCACAAAGCCATTGCCTGTCCGAACATAGCCTCTCCAATGCCCACAAACAGCCTGCAGACGTATAGACCGGCCGGGCTGCTGACTCCAGCCTGGCATGTGGCACCGATAGACCAAACAAGAGCACCGCAGGCAATCGATGTCGAGGGCAGCCATGCTTTGGCGAGCAGAGTACCGGGGATTGAAAAGACAATGTAGGTGATGAAGAAGCACGACAATGCGAGCGAATAGCCCGTATCGGAACCGTGGAGGACCTGAGCTTGCAGTCCTTGAATTTTGGCATTACCGAGATTGCCTGCGCACAAAGCGCCGAGTGGAAGTCAGAACTACTTTATCCACTTCCGGGGAAAGACAAGGAAACCAAATAGTTTCAAGCCCACCTCTGTCGAGATAGGCGCTCAGGTAGAGCAGCATAGCCAGTGGCAGAATGACGGCATCAAGCTTGAGGAGCAGCTTTCGTTCTCCCTTCCATGTTTCATGCTTGTGGTCGAGCCCCGCAGTTGACGCTGCATAGCGCGAGGACCCCGGCTGGCTGTCTGTGGGAGCAAGCGAGGACCCTGGCTGGGCAGCACCACCTTTCTCGCCATGCGAGACGTGCTGCTTTTCAGGATCAGCGGCAGCTGCTGTTGCTGGGTATTCTTGTGCGAAGCGGGCTGTTGGGCCTGCCATCTTGTTCGCAAGTGTCCGGACTCTGCAGCTTTTCTTCTATTTTTCCCGTTTGAGCTATCGACGGAGGGGAAGGTTGTTGAAGCTGGGGAGCCTCTACCAGATTTGGACCTGCTTTCTTGCACCGGCTGTAGACCTGAGCGACTGTCTCGAGCCAGCGATGTGAAGCGAGCAATGCAAAGCAGTGTGCTTTCCCCAGTCAAGAGCGTTGAGTGGAGGTGGAGGTGGAGGTAGAGCGAGACCAGCCTGTATAATTTCACAAGTTCAGTAGATGAACTGCGTGCTGCGAGCTATTCCTGAACCACCATGGACCTCAGCAACGGTTCTAGCTAGTGTCCCGGTGGCGATGGTGCCTATTTTCGCAGCTCACAGCGCGTAAAGTGCAATCTAATTATAGATTTCCCCTCCCGCGTCTTTACAAGTCACAGCGGCTGCAACGAATGTCGCTGACCCACCGGTCAGGCAGAGGCCTTTGTTAACCTTTTCCTGCCGCAACGCGTCGCGGCTGTCGGTTCAAGCGCGGTGGATAATGTCGCTTGACCGCGACTTCATGGACGGAGTGAGGAACCGCTTTGCCCTAGACATGTACATGCTACTGGCCGGGCCATTTGCCAGATCCGTCCTTTCTGCCTTGTCGTAATGGGCAACATCGTAGAAGATTGCATTTGACAAACGCGCTTTCAAGAGGTGCGTGCTTGCCGAAACTCGGTCGAGGCGGGACCACGTCCCGACTTCCTGAGAACGGTGAACAACGAGTCGGGTAGCCATTCAATGAGAGAGATAGAAAGACCATGTGAATCGAAGCCAAACTTGCAGAGAGAGTTGCATCACCGTCGTCTGCAAGTTTGACCATGCTCCGTGTTGCTTTCCCGGATTCGAGGTTGTTCACGCTTAAAGATAGCGCCAGGAGCCGTTTCATTGCTGAAGAGCAGGAGTATAGCACAGATCTGCATAGCGCTTAACTGCTTTTCTCATATCGGTGTCGTCCAATTCTCCATATTTTCCAAAAGTAGGCTTCCTGCCTTGGGCTCTTTCACCCGCGAGATACACGAATCCCAGGAACTTTGGGCCAGGATGACCTGCAAGATCGCCCAGCTGGCCTTCATAGATGTCCATTCCATTGGTCATTGAGCCGTTCTGCTCTGCTTTCTTGGTACGTGTGAACGGATGCGCCATGTCGGCGTGCCATGCGAATGTGGACATTGAGCTTCTTTCCACCTCGGAGATTGGAGGCGACGTGTGCCTTTCTAACGCATCTAACAGCGTAGGGTACAGGAAGTCAGGAGAATTGCGTTCAATATCGTGTGTGATGGCGTGCGTGCCCAGCTTGACGAGGTAGGCCAGTCGGAGACCAGGGTCCAGCGACTGAAGCTTGCGCTCGAGAAGCGCGTCTTGGTGTGCTAGAGATGTCGCGTCTGCTTTGGACAAAGTACGGAGAGCCTGCCAGTCGGCTGCGATGGTTTGTGGATCAGTGTCCGTGTCCAGCTCTCTGGTATTGATGATCTTGGCGGCTCTGTCTTGCACGTGCGTGTGGTAGTGCCGGTCTTCTTCAAGACCCCACGGTAGCGTGTGATGAAGCGACTTTCTGTCTTGCCTTGTGAAGGCATGCTGCACATATTATTGGGCAATGTGCTGACGGTGGCCAGTTGCGTACGGTGAGAAGAGTGCCGTAACACCTGTGGCTTGTCCTAGGTGGTTGCTGTATTCATGCCACGCCCATTCAGAAACCTGGCAAGAGAGACGAGCATGTAGATGATCAGGTGCGAGGTCATCGCAGTTGAGCAGAGACGAGGTCTGCAAGTGTGCAGGTGCAATGTTGCACACCTTGAGCGTGATCGAGGTCGGTATAATGTTGCACGGATGAAGTCATTCTGCAAAGGCAAAAAGACATGCATGCACGTAGGACAGGGTGACCACCGTCGCATATGCTCGCATGAGCATATCATACTCTTGCGCCCTTACCAACTCACTCACATAGTCACACTCGCTCGATATACGGCCGTACCACAGCATAGCATCACTCTATGCCAACGCTCGGTCCCGCGACTGCTTTTATCTTTTTGGAGAGCACAGCAAATGGGACATACAGGCGCAACGTTGAGGGGAGCATCAAAGACAATAGCGAGCCATTATTCCTCGTAGGATCCTACACTCGCACAACACTCCATCATGACGACTGCACAAGTGGCCGGACCTCCATCGTCCATGGCCTCGGCCTCGTCTTCAAACGGCGACAGCGGTCGTGGACCTGTACCCGTACCAAGCCAGACGCATCACCACCAACAGACGCACTCTCCGCAACCAGCCTCGTCCACCACCCTCGACAGACTCGTGCGTGCTCTCCTGCCCGAATCAGCCTTTCCATCGCACATCGACGACCTCCACGCTCGAGAACCCAGCGGCTCTGTCACGGGGGCGACCTCGACTGCTACCTCTAATACTGCAGCTGCAGCGGGGACAGCGTCATCGTCGAACAGCAAGCAAGCTCACTCGCATTTTCGCTCTGCTTCGTCTCCTCGTAAAGGGCTGCGTGCTGCCGTGCACCGTCGAAATCACAGCGCCACCACCGCCAGCAGCGACACTCGTGCTCCTGCACAGACGCAGCAGCCATCCTCGTCGTCTGGCCGTCTGACACCAAGCATGGGCGGACTCACACGGCGCAGGTCTCGCACTGAAGTCAGCCATCCACCTATTGCGAGGTCTGGTTCGGCAGCGTCGAGCTATAGCTATGCTGGTGGAATCGGTGCGTTCTTTGTCTATACTCCTGTATAGCGGGTGCTGACGGACATTCTGGATTATTATCTCATTCGCGCACGACTGAACGCACACAACATGCACAATCAATACCTTTCACTTTCATTCGCCTACTCCACAACTCGCTCAACCTCGTCGTGCTCACGCGCAGGCGAATCCCCGGCCGCCTCGCACAGGTCGCGGCAGAACTCATCCTCTTCAGGCCAGTCCACCAATCTGGCCAGCAGCATGTTTTCGCACCGCCAGTCCAACAGCAGTGGTACGCAGGCGCTGGACCATCATCATCATCACCACCGTTCTTCATCCAACAAGAACGCATTGTCGTCGTCTGGTGCTGGAGCGAAGAGTCTCAATCAGCACCCGGTCACCGCGCAGAATTCAGGCAATTCGCTTCCTTCTATACGAGGATACACGAGCTTCACCGACCGTGCGCATTTCAGCTCATCAGCAGGTGCTGCTCAGGCTCAAGGTCAGCCCGGTGCTGCTCGGCCTAGGACACCCCTCTTGGATCCATTCATGCGCCTCCGACAAGCGCTGCCTTCGTCTTCCAATCTTACCGCTGAAGGCTCACAGCAAGGCAGCGCGGGATACCCTTCTGCATCCACGTCCGGCTATGCAGGCGTAGGTGCCTACCCGCCTCGTCTCGGCCTATCGAGCGATGATGCCCAACGTCCAGAAGAAACATCCTACGTCGCTTCTCTAGGCTTGGCGCCTCTCGTCTCTCGAGCTACACAAAACGGACAGCCGCTTTATATCTCCGGCGGAAGAACGCCAGATACTATTCATGCTGCGCCGTCATCAACGTATAGCACTCCTGCTCTGGGTGGCTTCTCGCCCGCCATGTCGTCGGGAGGCATGCAGGCCAGCCCTTCGATAGGTGGAGGCACTGCGCCCACTGCTAGCAGCAGTAACGCTGGTCTAGGAGTCTTGAAGCCTATTTTGCGACATCGCTCGTCTTCAATGGATTCGTACATGCGCCTTCCAGAGACTGGCGCTGCTGCGGGCAGTACTTCGGCTAGCCATCCGAGCGCATATACGGGCAGACGAGCAGAGATGGACAGCACGAGAAGACCTTCGCATGCGCGGCAGCAATCTGACACGGCAGCACTTGGCGGACTGTGCTCCGTCCGTACATCTGAAGATCGACCCGCACATCACGGCTCAAGCAGCAATGCCCTCGCAGGCTTAGGTCTAGGCCGTCGTAAATCACGGGATACAAAGCCGCGCTCGCGTAAAGGATCGTTGAGTGGGACTGTACGCACTGGCGAGTCTGCAGGCACAAAGTTTTCTTCGAGATTTGTGAGATATGATCAGAAACATCCAGATTTTGGAATGATGAGGAGGTCCAATTCCACATCGCCTGCGAGGATGAGATCTGCGAGCTTTGGCGCTGCAACGACTGCTACTGGTACTGCGCAGAATACACCTCGCTCGGCAGGTGATGGCGCATATCGCTTTCCAGACCGAGATTCGCCTAGACATCCAGGCATTGGAGAGGCAGCACGCTCTGCAGACGCAGCGCAGTCGCAGATGCAAAGGCAGCAGCAGCAGCTTCAGCAGCAGACACCCTCTCGAGGCCGCAAGCCGCGCTCGCGCAATTTGAGCCGCAACAATTCAGCAAGCGGATCTTCATCGGTCGATAGGCGGAAAGAAGAGCATTCCCGAAGAAATAAGCTAGTCTCTGCGCGCCTACCGCCGAATGTGAATCATAGAGACGCAAGAATGCCTTCTCAGCCCCTTGGGTATACGTGGGTCTGTGGTGCCCGTTCGGCAGCTCGCACGCCGTCCTTTTATGAAGACTTTGATTATTCCGCCTATCCGGGTGGAAGGAGAAAGAGGAGCATCTCGAGGAATACACTTACTTCGAGATCGAACTCGAATGGTGGTCAGCAAGAGCAGAGCAGGCGGCCTTCAGGGCCTGACGATCCTAATTATGAGAGCGAGCCGGAATACCTGTCTAGAGTCAGGGCCCGGAATGCTGGTCTGTCGAAAGATCGAGAACAACGGCAGATACAGCAGGGTCAGTCGTCGGATAGCCCGACGGAGAATCTGCAAGAGAGGCATTTCATTTCGGGTGTTTTGGCTGAAACGCCTGCGCACTACAACATCTCTGGCGGCTTGCTGAGTGCACAGGAAGAAAAGGCAATTCGCAGGCGCTCACAATCGCTCGTCAACCTTCGTCAAGCTTCGAAACAACGAGATGTAGCGGGTGGGATGTACGCCATCTCGTCTCCTTTTGGGCGAGAGCCATCCTCTGAACTCATCCGCACCCCGAGAGCCGCGCCAGTGCCCTTCCCAGACGACCTTGAATTCTCGACCGTCCCGCCTTTGTTCATGGGCACAAGCGCGGTCGTTCCCCCTCCTGACGAGAATGCCTTGCAGCGCCGAGGCAGTCGGAACAGGACACAGTCGGGCCCTGCGAGAGCGAGCCCGCCCGCGATGGCCTTGCCAGCCGTCCCCCTCACGGCTGGGCACGTGCGCCGTTCGCCTAGCAGGGCAGAAATTGAAGCCATTGAAGACCTCGACAAGAGACGAGAGGCTCTCTTCGCTGCACTGCCGCCGCCAACGCGCAGGTCACCGACCCCGACACCCAATTCGTACTTCAAAGCAGCCCCTGCTCCTGCACCTATTGGACCTTTGCCTAATCGACCAGGCGACGTTTCGCCGCCAGTCGACGACTACTCCCAATATGAAGCCTCGCGCGTCATCATTGGACAGTCAGATCTCATTTCGCCGATTATTGCGCCTGAACGCTTCCCAGTCGTATATGGGCGCGCACTGTCGACGGAAGAGTCGCACGAGGGCGAAATCTTGAACGCATCATCCTCTTCAGAGACCGGGGATCTGTATTCGGCGCTTGGACGAGATGCACGCGACTCGAGAGGCAGTGGACAGAGCCTTTCGCCCCTGGCTGAGGCAGCTCATGGCAGCCAGTCTGCTGGCGGAAGCTCGGAGAACAGGAGCACTAGCACTGGGTCGGCTAGAGTGCTTGACATGCACGAGGACAGCTTCACAAACCTGGTGAGTCTCCGGCATCCGAAAAAAGCATTGAATCTCGTTACGATCGCAACGACTAACATTGGGTACTTCAGTTTTACAAGGCTCCGCCGCCCTCAAAGCCTTTGCCGTCTGTGCCTTCATCTGGTCAGCAGAGTCAGGTAGACAGTGGTTCTCGAGGCTCAGGCAGCCCTGTCATTGTCCTCACCGGCGCAGATCAAGTGCAGCCGTCACCCGTCAACGAGCAAAACTCGCAATATCGCGATTTGGGTGACCTTCCGCATACTGGTGAAGATCGCTTCCCCACGCCGGACTTTGCAGCTGTCGAATCATTTTTCGCTGGCACTGCCGCCAGTGGACGTTCTCCTCGAGACTCGGAGCTATACACGCATCCTTATGGCAGCATGGCTCCCAATGATCACGCACAGGCAGAGGAAGTCATCCCTTCACCGGCTGCTCTGCGTGCTGCAGACGAGTGGACCGACATAGGCGATGCGGCTCTGAGAGATGGACGTCAGATCTGGCCAGAGGCGAGAGCGGGCGATGACGATGATGAAGAACGGCTCGTCCCACCTCCAATGGCTCGGAACTTCACGAATTCCACCGCTGAGACCGTTGACACCTTTTACACTGTGCAAGGCGGACAGTCTGGACCTTCCATTGCCTCTACTTCTCGCTTCCGCGCTCCATCGCTCGAGCATCAACCTTCGTTTGCTTCCGCTAGAAGCCACTTCACGGCCAGTTCTGCAGCTCGAACGGTTCAAGGCGGTCCAGAGACGCCTTCTCTGCCGATGTCGAACGCACGCGGCCAATTCATCGATGCAGAATCTGAAGGAGAAGACGAAGCGGAGGACAGATTTGCGACGATCCGCAGGACTGACATGTCGCCCATCTATGTGGCTAGACAGCCTGTGCAAGGCTACTTCCATCAACATCAGCCCGCATACCAGCAAGATCAGGTGATCACCTCAGTACCACTGTACCCATCTCAGCCTCAGACGGCACGAGAGTCGGTCTACAGCGACGAGAATGATGATCAACGACGCAGCTTCATCGAATTTGAGCCGGTGATTCCTCCGCGCGAAAGAGCAATGTCCGACACAAGGAGCTTCATTGAGGATGACAGCGACGATGAAGAAGCGCCACTACAGACTGGCTCTACTGCACCAACGAGTTCTCGCACACCCGCGGAACACGCGCATCGCCCTGATGTCATCGTTGAGAATGCAAAAGAGGAAGCAGGCGGGGATGCGCAGATGACTGCCAATAATAGCAGCGCTGCGAGTCCGTACTACTTGACGCAAGGCAGCTCGCCACTTTCGCCTGCTAGTGCGAATGGAGTGGCTTCGCCGTCGCACGACAGTCTGACCCCTTCAGACGTCATCGACAGCTATGTCCGGCATCCAAGCTCTGGAGCGCAGTCCACAGGCAGCCATTACTCGCTCGGCATACCTAAATCGCCTCGAAGTGGCGATCGTAGCAGCGGAGGCTCGCACACTCATTCAGTGTCCAATGTCTCGCTGCTATCTACGCTTTCGCGACTAGAGGACTTCCCTGAACCACCTTCGCACGTCGTGACGCCGGCTGTGGAAAAGGGTGAAAATGACGCTATGAAGAGACAGCAGCCATCTAATGCGACTCTTGCACAATCGTATCGATCGCAAGAGGGTTCTAGAGCACGCGCTGGTAGCTTGCCTGCTCACGGTGCCAACCCCAGCCGCGCCACTTTGGGAACAGTCGGTACATCCATCTACACATTCTCATCGTCGAACCAGGACCTGGGAGATGGTGTTGGCGAGAATCATCGCAATTCGCAAGCAGAGTCTGATATCGAGAATGGAGCACAAGCAGAGCAACGCCAACATGAATTTCCGAGTCGCCGCTCCACCCCTGGTTGGCCGGGGGTCGATTCGTTCCTCGACACCTCGACCTCACCCGAGCGCGGTCTCGGTGCATCGTCCACTATGCCAAGCATGAACTCTCACATTGGCTTTGCAAGCGGACCTAGCAGCCCGGGCTGGTCTGCTGCTCAGCAAGAAGGAAGAAGCCGATCGCCATCTCAGCATCATTTCAGACTGAGTGGGATCTTCGGCAAGCGTCCCAAGCACGAACGTACGTGGAGCGACCCATCGCTTGTCAGTAGGAACAGCGTCATGAATAGACGAGACTCGGGCGCGGAGCCGCTCGAATCTATGGAGGAGAGACGGAGAAGCTGGAGAGGCATTTAGCATATGCTTCCCAGGCAGTCTGCTATTGCTTAGGTATAGTCTATGGTGACAAGAGGGACATCGAGACAGTATGCGCAACGAAGTTAGCAAGTAGTCACTCGTTGTCCGCAGCTAGGTCATTCGTGTTATATAGACGGAGCCGAGCTTTACTACTAGGGGAAAATACTGAAAGGTGCAACCGAGACGAAATGTGCGAAAAGCCCGATCCATGGTGCAAATGTGAAGTAAAGGAGTTCCGCTGACCATTCGCGGGTGAAGAATTACGGGTCTCGCTATTCTGTACAAATATGATTCTTCCTTTTGACTGCGACAGGCGATTGCTACAAGATTATGGTAGGGTACAGGAGGCCTAAGTGGGGTTGACCCGGAGATCCCGAGGAGCAGGCTTGAGAGATGAAACATTGTCCGTAGAGAGAAAGCCAACGAAGTATTTGAAGTCATATTATTCAACGGGGTTCCAGACTAGAGAAGGACGAAGAGCGCGCTTAAGCCTCCGATTAGGGCAGTCAACGTCCACGCGAATGGTGCAGCAACACTCTGCGCTGCACTGGGAGTGTTCAAGTTTCCCCCACTTTGCGAGGGTGTGACGATAGCAGCTATGGTCTGACTAATGAGGACGACAGTCTGCAATCGGGTGCTAGTGCGTAGCGTCTGGCCGGAAGCTTGGACGACTACGACTTCCGTGCTTGTGTAGGTGCTTGTGACCGGTCGGCGCGATGCACTGAGCGACATCGTGGGCGTGACCGTAACAGTGGTGATGCCTCCGTTGTTGCTGTTATTGTTGTTGTTGTTGTTGCCCCCTGTTGAAGGCGCTTCGGTGACGGTGGTAGTGCGCACTGAGGGTGCCAGCGAGGTTGCGCTGCTTGAGCTAGTAGCAGACTGCGGCGTAGACGAATTCGAGACGCTGCTCGAGCCGGAACTTGAGCTGCTTGCAGGGCTGACAGTCGTTGTAATCACCGAAGTGAGGGTTCCTGTACGACCTGATTCAGTAAAAGTAGTAGTGACGGTCTCAACGATTGTAGTTGGCGTAGTGATGGTGGCTGTGGAGATGGGAAGCGTGATGTTGCCTGTGAAAGTGGGTGGAGGTAGACTGGTGCTGTTGCTTGTTGCTGCTGAAGACGAGGCTGTACTGTTCATCTCTGTTGTGATTGTCGACGTGGTGGTGGAAGTTGCGTTGGTGGTAGGAGCAGCGGTCGAGGATGCGACGGAAGAAGAAGAAGAAGAGGTATTGGTAGAGGTCACGGAGAGGGTCGAAGATGTATCGATAGTCGAAGTGTTTGAGGTGATTGAAGTAGACGTGGGTAGGATAGAGGAAGTATTTGAAGCCGTCAAAGTCATAGTCGAGGATGAGTTTGATGAAGCCAGAGACGAAGAAGTAGGCAAAGCCGAAGATGTTGCGTTTGAAGTAATAATAGTAGCAGTCTCAGTCACGACTGCACTATTATTACTCGGAAGGGTAGAAGAAGTTGCATTTATACCTTGACTAGTGACCGTAGAAGTCGGCAAAGGCGAAGTAGTTGCATTCGTCGGCAGACCCGTTGCATTTGTGCTTCCACCATTACCACCTGCAGCTGAGGAGCAAGAGATATTGATGCTGGGCGCAGCGGCTTGGAATGCTATTGCGCTACCGCGGTATATTTGACGCTCGGTTATTATGAGGCTGAATGGCCCACATGCACCGCTAGGGAGAGCGAATGATGCTGCGATGGACGAGGAGGAATTGTCTTTCCAAAGGCCATTGACGAGCTGTTTTGCAGGAGATACAAAAGAAAGAAGATGTGGACGAGATTAGAGGATCGGAGCAGGCAAGACATGCGGAAGGAGGGGTGTATGTCAACAAACAGTGCTTTTTATCAGCGTGCCAGGCAGGTACGCTTACCGTATAATTTCCCAGATCAGACGACAAGAGCGCATCAATAGCAAAAGTCTGTCCATCCTGTGCACCTTGGCTGACTGGTTGATACACGATGCTGATAGCGTCATCGGGGGAAGTGTACGAAGTTCCACCGGTGGGTGTGCTCAGCGTCCCAGACGGCCCCCCTTCCCCGGATTGTCGCTTCATGAGCGCTACGCCCCGTCGCTGTCGATGACGCTGTATGGGGCCGCATGTTATCGACAGAGGTACGGACGCTGATGCGGATGAGGAAGTAGAATTGCCTCGATTCTCGAATACTTGCAAGGCTGCGTACAGTCCCACATCGCTTCAGCTTTTTGCCACCATAAGTATCTCTGCACATGGAAAAAGTCGTCCTGCACTCACTAACGTCGCCGCACCATCCACCAGAGGGCGCAAAGACAGCCGAGAAGGTGCCGTCCGATGCTTCTAAGCCGTTAGCGACGACATAGGTCGTTCCATCCTGCTGTACCGCGACATTGATCAAGTCGACATTGTCGCTGCTCGAGGGAGAATAGGCGAATGGAATGGAGCCAGAGCCGCTGAAGGATGTGATGTCTGCGCCTGACGAGGGCTGCGTTATTGATTGTGCGAGTGTCGAGAGGGGCGCGAAGGTCGATATGCTCGTCAGCGTGGCGATGAGCGCTGGTAGTGAAGGCAGCTTGTGCCGCCGTGTCCGGGTGAAGAGCATGCTTGAGAGGTTGGTGGCAGGAGAGAGTGAACGTGGATGGTTGTGTGGGTGTGTGTGCTTGCTTGTGCTGTCTTGTCGTCCTGCCCTGCTCTTTTGTCCTTCTGCCTGTCTGTCCTGCTTGTGAGTCGTGACGTCGCTGGAAACCCGCACGACTCGAGTGTGTGCCAGCGATGAAGTATGCAGCAGAGAGCAGAGTCCCACAGCAGACTCCGACGTCGTTGATAATGTTGGAGCAGTGCAGTGCTGCTCAGCTTGTGCGGTGCGCTGCTGCTTCCATTCTCGGCCTTCACCGGTCAAGGATCTCAATTCTCGATTGGTGTCACACGTGAAAGAATAGAAGCCGGGTGCGATTTAGCACGCGTAGCTGTACGGCAGCAATAACAAGGCGGTGCAGAGGCATCAAGGAACGAGGAAAGCAAGTCCATTGCATTGCACGCATTTCAGGACACGGCCATTGAGATGGCTATAGCTTGCACAGACAACTCGTACTTCTTGTCCATTACCGAATCGTGACACAGAACACCATACTTGTCTACCACTGACGCATAGCTCGACGAAAGCCATAGTCAGAGCTTGACTATGCTCAAGCACCAATGACCTTTTGGACGGAAGGCTCGGCAATGATCTTCTTCCACCAGGCTGCAAAAGCAGGTCGAGATTCAAGGAGCTGGCCCTGACCAGCTTGATTGAAGACAAGGTTGCCATAGGGGACGTGCTGGATGAGAAGCAACAATCAGATTGCCAGTCTCTTGCGCGCACTTTGTCACCGAGGCACGTGGACGACTGCTTGAAGGAACTCACGAATAGGTCGGCCAGGGTCAGCTTGTCACCGGCAATATAGGCCTGCTTGCTGAGAATCGCCTCGTAGCCGTCCAAGAAGCGGATGAGATCTGTGATGAGCTGCGAAGCGTCTCCAGCGGGCTGGTTCTGTGAACATACAGCGCAGGTGACGGAATGGGAGGATCAGAGGAGACGAGGAGGGGGACACAAAACAACAACACAACGACAGAAATCAGCAAAGGCATCCATGTTTGAAATGACAAGTCTTCCTAAGAGGCCACTCACCCAAAAGACAGGCTTGAAGAAGAGCTCTCTGACAATCTTGCTAGCCATGGGATCAAAATTGGCATATTCAATCGAAGCGGCGGTCTCGAATCGAGCGAGCTGGGTGTAATAGTCGTCCGACTTGATGTTGGGATACAAGCCGTTGGTTGGAGCTGCTTTGGCGGCTAGGTAGCGGGCTATGGCGCGGGATCTTGCAGTTTCGAGAGATGAACAAGATGGAGGTCGAATTTGGTGATGTGGTGGAAAGAGAGTGAAAGAGGGAGGCAAGCGGGATTTGAGAACGCAATCAATGGTGGTTCAGACTGTAACATAGGAGTGTCATGAAGCTGATTAGACCCACTCGTGGAAAGTGATTCCAGCCTCGGTGTCCTCAAGGTAAGGTACCTGGCTGCAAACAAAAGGGAAAAGGTGGCGAAGAATCACGACTCAATTCATATTAGGGAACGAAGACACCAAGCTAAAAGAAGGACCCACCCAAATGGCTGATGCTTTAGAAACTCTTCGGCCTTGTGCTCGCCTTTCATCAGGTCCACGGGTACGAGTTGCACGTCGACACCGAGTGCCTGTGCGACTATCAAGACCCTCTGGGTGCAGGTCGACACAGGTGATCCGTGCAGCTTGTAGACCATTGTATTGGACTGTTATCGAGTGCTGGATGTTATGCGAGTATGTGAGAGGTGGTGAATGAATAAGAAGAGAGCAGAGAGAGAGTGTGTGGAAAGAGTCGCCCTTTTATACTCCGGCAGCTCCCTCCTGCTGACTTTGGGCCGAGCGAGGGGCGATGGCGATGACTGAGGCCGAGCAGCATTGCTTGAAGATCCACAAGCCACATCCTCGCGGAGACCTCGTTGCCCGCCCGACTAGTGTCTTGTGTCCGAGGGTATGTGCCTACTTTCTTCGTCAGTACGCGTGTGACCGCGGTTTCTGAATTTGGAAAAAATGCGCTGCGGGTCGATAATGAGAGGAGAGGAGGCTCTGTACTGGACTTGTTCAGGGTGAACATGCAACGGCGACGTGTTACTACGACTGCATGCGATGCGGTCTCATGTGTAGATGCTTGACAATTGTGCTGCTCGCCAGAGGATGATCGACGACAGCGAGCACCGAGCATCGCCAGGCCATAGTGCGAGCCATGTCATCTGATGCTGTTGCGGATCTGAGAACTGTTCATCACAGCAGGCCAGAAAACAACATCCTTGGTCCCGTGCACTAGTCGTCATCCCGCCAACAGACGCACGTCACTCGCAGAACAGCTCAAAGACTGCCCTTTGCCTCACTACGGATACCCAGTGCGCACTTACAAGTGCCTCTGCGAGCTTCCAGTTCGCCCACCATGGGCGTGCTATCCACATACACCGGCGTCATGAGCGCGCTGGTGCGGCTCTTTTCATACGTCTTTCTTCGCATCATTCGTGAGTATTTAGTTGCCCCGAATTGCCATTGTTATAGGCCATCACTCCAATTGACAGCTGACCGCAATTATCATTGTCTGATTCGTGAGGACAGCCGGCAGATACGCTTCCTTCTGCTACTGGTTCTTCCTCGCCTATTGCTCTGGCCTGTTCAAGATCCACCAGAACCTGAGCCTGCTCGAGGATGAGCCCGCGAGGACGATTGAACAGCAGCAGCAACAGCAGGCTGGGCGGTCCAAGAACAGCAAGAAGAACAAGCACAAGAAGAACGGAGGTGGTAGCGTTGATGCGTCGTCCTCATCAGAGCAGCACGCCGTCTCGAGCGTCGGACCTGCCAAACCATCCTATGCAGCGGTGGCGGCCGAAAAAGCACACCCTTCGACAGACATCACCGGGCCCGTCGCAACGGACAACAACGGCGACTTCCTCAATGGAAGTGACAGCAAATTCACCCGTCGCCCGCCCAACGCCCACCTCGCCCGCGACCTAGGCATTCCATCACGCCCAAACCCACTGCACCTCTTCCTCGGTCTACCCTCAAACTCGCGCTTCTTCAACTATGTCAGTCTGGGAATCAACGCTTTTTTAATCCTCCTATGTCTCGATTTCCAATTCACACCGAAATTTTTCCTACATGCCAATGACACGACTTTTGTCCGTGTGGGCGCTATTTCGGATACAGAAGTAAAGCTGGTTGCGCGTGTGCCACCGAGCTTGTTGCCCCCTCTCACGAGCGACGCAAAGGACGACGCACCTCCCAAGTCCAGCCCGCATGTTTTGGATCATACCCGTCCGGTGACCATGGACTCTGTGGGCGACGAACTCGCAGCTGCCGGGGGTTCGGTCCTCGACTCTATCCTCGCAGCAACCTCGAACACCCACCTCTCGAGCAGCAAATCCGCTACCAACAGCGCCAAGATCGTCTATCGTCCCACACGCAGCGGCGGAGCATGGCAATACGCAGGTTCGCTGCCCACAAACCCAGAGAGCGACTACGTGTCCAGCCTCACATTGCGCAATCTGCTCCCATCGACACAGTACGAATACGCGCTCGTCTTGCCCGCAGAGCATAAAGGGAAGTTTATCACGCCGAATGTCGACCATCCCCAGTTCTTTAGGACTTGGCCAGATGCAAGACTCGCTGTGCATCAGACACATTTCACATTCGCTGCTAGCAGCTGCATCAAGCAGAATTTCCCGTATGTACCCGGTCAAGATCATTTTGCAATCAAGGGAGCCACAGAGCTCGCGGATAGGATTAGGCCGGACAACATCGACTTTCTGGTAGGTTGGCAGGTTATGCCAATGAACGAAAACTAAGATCTACATCGCTGATGCGGTTTCCGAATCACACAGATGTTCATGGGCGACTTTATCTATGCAGACGTGCCGTGGAAGACCCGCACTGCCGAAGGGTACGCCAAGCTGTACCGTCAAAACTTTGCTTCAAAAGACTATCGCCGGATCTATGAAAACATCCCCACGTTCCACATCTACGACGATCATGAAATCGTCAACGATTACGCAGGTGAAGCGAATGATAGTTCGCCGATATTTCAGATGGCGGAACCAGCGTACCGGGCCTATTTGGGACAGGGCAATCCAGACCCATCCGTACCCGGGGTCAACTACTATGACATGCGATACGGAGACGCAGCTTTCTTTGTTTGGGACACGAGAAGATACCGCAGCTCGAATGAGGCCATAGATGACGAAGAGAAAACAATGCTCGGCAGTACTCAGAAACGAGTCTTTTTGGACTGGCTCGCGCAAGTCAACAACACGGCTACATTCAAGTTTGTCGTTAGCTCGATTCCTTTCCAGACGTGCTATGGTGGACCGAATGGACAATTTGATAGTAAGATCAGTACGTCTGTTTACGTGCCTGAGATGCGGGGTAGCTGAAATGAGATCTGTTACCAGCTTGGGGAGGATTCCAGCACGAACGAGAAGAGTGAGTCACTTCGGACGATTGAAGGACGTACTCGTGCAATAAAGCTGACCTTATTCCTGCCGGCAGACTCATGGACGTTATGCAATATGTGCCCAAGTGAGTGCAGACCTTGCTGTAATTAGCGACAAGTGCAGGCCTAAGCTTTTACTCCTCGCAGCGTCATTGTCCTCTCCGGCGACCGCCACGAATACTCTCTCGTCTCGATCCGAGAAAGCGTACTGGACTTCTGCATTGGCCCTCTCAACCAATTCTCCCTTCCTATCCGGACACTGGCCCCTAAGAGCGGCAAATGTGCCACAGGCGAGGATCGGATATTGAAATGTGAATAATGTCGCTCCGGCATTTGGTCGCGCATTCTTAACCTAAGTGCGCCAGCTGAATCTCCCTTCTGCAGATATTCCTGATGGATACCGCAAGTTCTCGACATTTGAAGTCGACACGAGAACAGCAAACATGCCCGTCGTTTCTATGAAGCTTTGGGTCGATGGCAAGGAAGCGCACAAAATCGACATCATAGGCAAGCCCGTTCATCCGCCTGCTTCTCCTGTCACACAAATAGGCCGCTCTTTAGCATTCAGTCTGTCGGAACTGCTGGGCTTAGGCCGAGGGTGGTTCTAGAGCCCCGCCCTGTGCAGCGAAGAAAGCGCTTCGCGCATAGTGCGACAGAAGTCGGAGTCGATAGCTAGATAGGCCACTGTGGTATAGTGACCAATAATGAAAGCAATGCAAGGAGATCATTTACTATCCGCTTCTACATCTCCCGCCCTTTTGTTCGCTTGAGTTACAACAACAGACTGAACTGGTTGACAGCGTTCGAAAACCACTGCTGCGCTGATGCTGATCACACTAGACTTAGCAACGACAATATCTACCCTTCAGGCGGTCCATTCACGCCTTCTTGAAAAAGCTTTTAAGCTTTTGCTGCCCTTTCCGCTTCTTTTCTTTCTTTGCCTTCTTCCGGGCCGCTTCGGCGTCTGGTTTGAGCTTCTTGCCTCCACTCTCCGCTGAATATCGCTCATGCCATTCTTTGTGCATCCGCTCGACCCGCTTCCGAGCAGCGACTAGGTCTTCCACCTCAGTTGGCTTGATGCCGATCACTGCTGCGCAGATAGGACATTGATAGACTGGACCCAGCGGCTCCGTCTCTATGATTTCAATATCAGAGTCATCATCGTCGGAGATGGCGGAAACATCCGATGGCTTTCTTTCCAGCTTCACGGAAGCAGACTGATCTTCCCAATCTGCTGAGCGCGCGTTTGAAGCGATGTCTACCGCCTCCTTGTCATGGTGGTCTACAGTGTATTTGCCACGGCCCGTGTCTCGCTCTTCGTCGTCATCATCTAGCGTCAAATCCACTATGGAGTTCTCCGCCTTCCTCTTCCCCAAAGCTTTTGCCGATGTGCCAGCAGCAGGAGCGGGCGAAGCTCGTGCTGATGTTGCTTCGCCATTGCCGGCGAAGAAGCCTTGAATGCCTTGTTGGCCTTTCTCAGCTCGTTCCAGACCAGAAAATGATAATTGCAGGTTCGTGACAATTCCAATGCCTTTACGTTCAGAAATATAGTCCTTCATGAGTCTCTCTCCGCATTTCAATATGTGGTCGATAGTGAGGTTCTGAGTGACGGGGAAAGCGGCCTGACGATGTCGATTCTGGAAGTGTACGTCTCGAACACCGAGGACAATCGTTTTCGGCTACATTCACCATTCCCATTTCAGCTGTGCCTATGTTCAAAGAGCTGTTGAGCTTACCCAAACACCAGGATTGAGCTCGCGGGCTTCGTTGAGTCTCGCACATAGATCTGTAGCAATGATGCGGAGCCAGTAGATCTGCTGGACGCATGAGTATGGCATGGACAACCTGCAACGGATAGATGCCTCACAATCTCGTCCCAAGTGCGCAATGAGGGCTTGAAGTTTTTCGATGACAGCATGGACTTGACATCTGTCTTGGCCGCTACTTCAGCGTGCTCAATGCCACGCAAGACATTGTACAGCCAAGTGCCATTGTCGATGCCGAATTTGAATTGGAATTCGCGAAGGGGCACGTCCCTGCCACGTGGGCGGTACTCAGCAGGAACCTAAGATGACTGTACAAGCTCGGTGAAACTCACCAGAGGTCACCGACTGTAGCAGCATCGTACTCGGCGGCTATTAGTTGGCCCAGCTTGCCCCCAAGTGAGCGAATTTTAGTGAATTTGAGCGGACGCAGAAAGCCCGGAATAGCGTCGTTGCGCAAAATTGTCTGGCAGAGATGCCCTCAGCAGGTTGCTCGTCGGCATTGCCCACATCATGCCCTCACCTGTGCGTTTGGCTTGCGGTATGCACTGCACAGCTTAGCCAGGATCTGCAAGGAGGTGTCAGTGGTCAAAGGTAGTCAGGATGTGAGCAAGGGCACTCACCTTGTTTCGAGCCACGCCCGCGGAGCATGTGTAGCCCAGCTGCTGAAGCACTTCTCTACGGCACTTCTGCATGAGCTCTGCCGCGATAGATAACGCATAGTCACTCCATGCATTAAGGGGATCCGAAGGCCTTTCGACTTGTGACGATGATGGTGGTGGAGCACCTGGCGCATCAGTCGCTGGCGCGTCCTCTTCTGAACCATCCGGCTCTTGCTTTGCTTCCTCTCCGGCCCGATCTTGGGCTTCCTGGGTTTCTTTTGGCGATAGAACCGGCACGATGTTGCCTAATGGCTCCCAATCGATCTCAGGCGGGTCTGGTAGCGGAGTGTCTAATCCCAATGGAGAACTCGCTGGGACATTCGACAGATGCGGGTTGCGCTCCAGAATCAGATCCCGCACCGGAATGGTGAAGTCAAGGTAAGCTTCGTCGATCGATGCCTTTTCTGCAGAGTGTGTCAGACGTGATTCCGACCACGTACTGACAGTCCCACTCACCGATGGTCGGACATGATTCGGAGAAAACTTTCAGGATCTTCAGAGATTCTCTGCGGAAGGGCTCAAGCGAGACCTGAAGCATTCATCGAGTCAGCATGTAGCGTGAGTGCGACTATCATGCTGTCTTCACCTTGTGTGTCTCCGGCTTTGCGTCGGGCCAATACCCTGCTTGGTCCTCGCCTTCTTTGTAGGTAGCGACACTGGGCAGGAAAAGTGAGTCCACATCCGATGGGTTGTTCTTCTTGTTCACTTACTGCACCGCTACGAGTTCAGGACACTTTCTTTTCGCCTGCATCAATTATGGTGAGCACGAGTAGCACAAAGCGTGGATGACAGGAATACCTCATCGACCGACATGTGCCTAGTGATGCCTTTTGCTCTCGCAGGGTACGAAATCGCAATAAGTCCCTGGATACAGCTCGGTCAGTTGAGGCTCATTCAACCCTGTGGGTACCTTCTCACCTGCCACTGGATAACGTAGCCATCCGATTCATGTAATCTGTCAGTATGTCCGTCACACTGGATGCTGCGCCAGACGGACCTGTTGACAGCAGACTGGCGTCTCCGGCGGCAAGCCTAGTCGAACCATTTCGAATTGCCTGGATTGCCCAAGTCAGCATATGTTATTTCGCTACTAGTCAAGCATCGACTCACGCGTATGCAGCATCTATATCGCAATGAGCTATCGTTCGGAGAGGGTTGCTGGAGAGAAACCCGAGCTTCAGTATCCTTGCCACCAGACCGGGGTCTCGATTCTGGCAGGCCTCGAGGCATGCTTTGGGGTGTTCCAAATGACAGCAGAACCCAGCGTACAGCCCATTTTGTAGCTGATCAGGCATACCTTGGCCCCAGAGTCTGCTTGGAGAGCAGGTGCCGATATGTCACGACCGCCGGTGACGAGTTCTTGGAGTCGCCCAGCGCCGATGGGCCAGCCGAGGTGCTGGCGCCGGTGCCATTGTTGTACATCGCGTCATCAATGATGAGACTGTGGCGCGTATGCAGCGTGCCGCCGTCGTTCCCTCGTTGATGAGGTTGATGCAGAGAAGAACGCGCTCGCGATCACGTTGCTTCGTGTAAGAGACGCAGATCAGACACACGGAAGAGCAAAGCGTGACCGGCTGTCCGGATTGTCAAAGCTGGAATAGGAGATTGCATAATTTACACTGTAAGCTACATTTGACTGCCTCGACTTTACAAATGCAGAAATCGCCCCCAAAACCGAAGATAATTCCGCACGTGAGGCTTCTGCTCAGAAAGCCCACCACGTCAATCTGAATAATGGTCCAATTGCTGTTGCTGTAACGGCTAAGGCTCATGGCTGACTTGTCAGATCCTGGTTGCAGAGTCAACTTTGGTGATGCTGATCGTCTCTTCAAACTCGCCGCCAGGTCTTCCTCCTTCTGAGAAGCGAGAGAAGCAAGAGCCCGACGGCGCATCCCAGCGCGATGATGACAAACGTAATTTGATAGCAGTCCGCGCCTCTGCAGCTGCCATTGTGCTGCGAGCCGGCATAGTGGTCCGACACACTGCCGTACAGCAGCCCGTAGAAGAGGGGACCGATAGCAGCGACTAACAAGGACAAAGCACCTTGACATCAGTCACGTCACTCGGTCACACGTGCTGGTGTCAGAAGACGTACTGCTCCACAATAGACCAAAATTGCGACCGAAATCTGCTTCGCCCCAGATTTTGGAGACGAGCGAAGGACCAATAGTACTGATGATACCGTAGCTCAAGCCCGAGCCGACGGAAAGGACCCAGAGGGAGCCAACAGACTTCATGATGAATGCAGTGAACGTGCTAGCGACCATCAAGACGATTGCAGAAAACTGAATGTACGTAATGCGAGGGGTCGTGAAATGAGGCTTCTTTTCGCCGTGTAGGCCTGGACTCGTGTAGTCGCTCAAGGCGCCAAAGATGAGGCGAGCCAAGGTGTTGACTGTGCTGAAAATTTGAATCTGCCGCCGACGTGATGCGAGTGTCTGATGATCCGGCCACCCTGTGACGGTCGCTGGTCTCAGGGCTTCGCTGAGCGATCCTAGATTCTGCGAAATGACTTCTGACGGACCACTAAAGTATGGTGTAACACTGTCAGCACTGGGCCAGCACCAAAAGTTGGAGAAGAATCGCTTACTTGATGAGCAAGACGATTGTGAGGAAGATCCAGACACTGCTTTGACGCATGAAAGGCCAAACCGAGAGATGTGTAGGATGGTGTATAGTCGGTAGCAGAGGCCTTCCTTCTCCTGTCACATCCGAATCATCTCGCACCTCTTTCTCAATATCCTCCAAAACATCCAGTGGCCTCATAAAGCATGCCGAGAACAGATTGACGAGTCCGGTAATGACGGCAAGAAAGGCAAAGAGGCCTGTAGCGTCAATCTCGCCAGCGTTTCTACCTTGAGGTATTGTGAACAAGGCGCTACCAAGTGTCGAGAGCAGCAGAGGCGATATGCCAAACAGGGCGCTCGGCACACCTATCGCGAGGCCAGGGTAATCAGGAAAGCTCTTTGCTGAGGCTGTAAGTGCCGCAAAGTAGGTTGCAACGGTCCCAGATCCAGCGAGGGCGAAGAAACCAACGAAGAAGGCGTAGGAAGGCGGAATGCTGCGCGATAGTGAAACTGCCATCATAGTATACCCAGAGACGAAGAGCACGCTTGCGAGGAGTGAAGACATTCGCGCGCTCTTGTCGGCGAACTTGCCCATGAAGATTGCGCTGGCATACTGTCCAAGAATTGCACCGAGCGCAATTGCGTTCGTTTGGCTCATCGTGAGGCCCATTTGCTGCGAGAATGGCAATCCCACAAGGTCAGCCCAGATTGTGGCGTCATGACGGTCCGGAGAGACCAAGTGATAAGCGATTGTGACGGATAAGCAGGTGATGAAGACGGCGACACGGCCTCAGAGAGGGGTGGAGATGGATGAAATCCCATATGCCTGAGCAGAGCGTCGACTCACCGATGTCAATGCTGGCCCAAACAGGGCGAAGCAGAACGGACCGGCAGCCGTAATGCAGCTGGGAGCACGAAGGGCAGGTCAGTTAAGATACACAGTGTAGAGTACTTGTACGACTCACTTGAGTGCGATGCAGAGACACAACATCGCCGTTCTGCTCCGGCTGGCCACGTCCGTCGACGGCAGCTGGCCATCCTGAGGCGAGCCATCCTCGGCAAGGGTCGCCGACATGCTGCTGGGGTGTGATTATCGAGTTCGGGTGACTGTTATGCACTCACCCAGTGGGTATCAGCTGCATGGCTGGCACTCACAGTAGTCGTAGTTGGCGAGGACGCAGAAGGCGCGCTGGTCACGACAATGCCGCATCATAGTGGCGCGAAGTGGCAAGCAGCCTGAATGGAATGGCATTCTATGCAAGAGCGCTGCTCCAAAGGCAATGCCTGCAAGAACGTTACACTCTAGATAGTTCTGACCGCGTTACGTGGTGCTGATCCCGACAAAGTAGACACGCTTGAACAGGTCTTTGCCACCAACTAGACGTCCGGCCCTTTCAAGCTGTGCCCAGCTTTGCTTTCTCTGGCATGCCTGCTGTATTACGGCTCTAGCTATACACCATACACGCATGTACTACTTGCATAGGAGGACACGATACTTCCCACTACATGCGCCGCGTCCAAAGACGTTGACCCTATATTCTCTTTCTCTCTCTTTCTCTTCACGCACACGCAGATCAGTCCGCAGAGCTCGCAGCCATGCCCGGTGATCCATTCGCAGTCTTATCCTTATTTTCCGCCTCGGTCGGCTTTCCTGTTGCTTCTGCGGCCTTGGCAGCATCAGACGGTGACTTTGAATCCTTCGGAGGTCCACTGGCCAACGCGCTCGCTTCTTTGCTGCTGCTATCTTCGACAATAGCCGCGGGCGCTGGCGCTGTAGGAGAGTCGACCTTCATCGCGCTGGGACTGCTGACGGATGCTGGTCCACCGGCAGAGGCATTGGCACTTGCACTGGCACTGGCGGTTGCGGCTGTGGTTGCGGCTGCAGCAGCAGCATTTGTTGCTTCTGTCCCTGAAGCAGCTGGAACAGCCTTATCTTCCTGACTGGGCGCGTGTCCGGTTGCGTCTTTCACTGGGTCATCCTTAGGATCAGCTGCCTTGCCTGTAGCATCGGCAGGTGAAGCTTTTGCAGCAGGCATGGAAGCCTCGCGCTGCGTAGAGGGTGGCTGCTGCTGCGCTTGCAATTGTGATTGCGGCTGTTGTGTTCGTGGTGCTTGATTAGTACTCGGCGTCGGCCCAGAAGATCGACGTTCACTTCTTTGCGCAATCGGGTCCTCCAGTCCTGTGATTTTGAAGAGCCGGGCTTGCCAGTCTCCGCTTCCGGTAGCTAGCAAGCTACCAGTTTCAGACATTGCAATCGAGATAACCGAGTTCTTATGTCCGTGCAGCACGAGTTGCGGCTTGCCCGTTCGCACGTCCCAGAATTGCACAGCGCGGTCTTTTGAGCCTGATGCCACCCAGTTGCCATCAGGCGAAGCTGCTACAGACAAGACGTAGTCCTGTAGAGAATGGCATGACTCAGCTCATCGTACTGATGGAGCACGCACGTGAGGAGCCCGGCTTCGTACCTTGTGCCCACCTAGGGTTTGCCTGCACACGGTCAGAGAAGTTGGGTTCTCTGGATCGACCCTAGCTCCTCGCGACAGCGCCGCCTGCAACGGCGCGAGATCCCAGATCTTGAGCGTCTTGTCCAAGCTTCCAGTCAAGAGCTGCTTGCCGCCTGGCAGGTATGCGACCGAGTAGACTGAATCTCGATGTCCTCTTAGGCGTTCGAGCAGCGCACCCGTGTGAAGGTCCCATATGCGGACAACGTGGTCTAAGCTGCCAGCGACCAGCAGTCGACCGTCAGGTGACACGCTGACACTCGTGACGCCTGCATCCAGCACTGTCCCATTCTCTGTTCTTCGCGTCTCTTGTATGCGCATCTCGCGGATGGTCTCGCCGGTCGCGAGTGACCAGACTCGCGCTGTCCGGTCCCCGGACCCAGAAATGATCTGCGAGCCGTCGGGCGAGAATGCTAGCGAGTAGATTTCGCTAGCATGCCCTTGGAGATCACGTATCATTTTCCGTGATGCGAGATCCCAAACTCGGATAATCTTGTCTTCTGACCCTGTCGCGATGCGCGTTCCATCTGGAGAAAAGACAACTGCTCGAATGTAGTTATCTGGCTTGCCTTCAACTTCTTCCGCTAGCTGGGCGACGAGTGCGCCCGTTTTGGTGTCGTAGAGATTTGTGTTTCGATTGCAGCCGGTTGCGACAAGCTTTCCATCATGCGAGACACGCACGCAGCAGACGACGCTCTTGTGTACGAACGTATGCAAAAGCGAAACTTCCAGCTTCTTCGGCACTTCGTGATTGTATGTCACATCCCAATCGGGCGGCCTAGTCTGCGGCTGAGGCGGGTCTCCGGGCGCTCTAGTGCGTTCATCGTGTTGTTGCTGGGCTGTTGACCCCGCAGGTGTTGCGTGAGAGGAAGGTCGTTGTAGTGGAGGAATAGTAGGCTTCACGTCGACACCAGCTGATTGCGGACCATGCAAGCCATGCGAGGGTGCTTGAGCCAGCACGGATGGCTCGCCAAGGCCAGAAGCCGAGCCTGGCCTTGCTCCCACGGCTACTGAGGAGACTGGACGACCGTGCGCGCCGTGTGGTGATTGTGCGTATGTTCGAGACGGCGGCCGAACAGGTGGGAAATGAGCCGCAGCGGCGGAAGTTCGGGACTCGACGCCTGTTTGCATGCAATGAAGGGTATCAGATGAATCCCAAGTAAGCAGAAGCACACCTGCCCACCATTTTCATGTGGTCGGCCAGGCTCATTCATGCGAAACGTCTTTGATGACGGTGGCTGCCCTTCATACATCTCTCGCGATTCATCGAGCCGCGACCGCTTGCCGAGCTGTTGCTGCTGCTGGTGATAGTGCATCTCTCGTTCGTGAGCAGCCCGGTCTGCTGCCTCTGCTGGGTGCTGTGCGTGCTGTGATTGTTGCTGCCCTTGCGCATACGGCGGTCGCCCTTGTTCTCTGCCAGGCCCAGCAGAGGGTGGTCCTTGCTGATGTGGGCCTGACGCGCCGTTGCTGCCATTGCTCATGCGGGCATCTCCACGAGCACCAGGCCCAGCAGCAGCAGCAGCAGCATCACCAGGAGCAGGCGGTCGAGTCCCATCCATCTGGCTGTCTCTGTCTCGTTCCTGCTGGCCAAAGAGGCCTAGTGGGTGGCCCATGAGACCGCCGAAATGGTTTGTCGTGGCGGGTATGATGGACGGTATGGGCGGCCCTTGGCCAGACTGGGCGCGCAGCGTATCAAGCTGCCGTCGTAGATCTGCTATCTTGTCTTCGTACGCCTGCTTTGCCTTTGTGTGCTCCCGCTCGAGCTCAGTGAGCTCGCGTCGGATAGCGCTGACTTCTGCAAGGTGCTTGTCGGCTGCGAGGGAAGAATGCGGATTGTCAGCTATGTCCAGCAGGCATCTTCCAACAGATAAGGCATGCCCACCGTGTATGGCGTAGTCGTGGTTGTCTCGCCGCATCGACTCTGCCTGCCCCGAGACTAGCTCAAACTCGCTCTTTACGTGGTCGAGCAGCTCGAACAGGCGCGACGGCCCCGCTCCAGCGGGTGCGTGTGCATTGCCGATGTGGTTGTGTGCGTTGCTCATGCTCATGCTCGCTGCCGTCGCTGTGCCGTCCCTCCCGCCCGCACCGCTGCCACTAGCTGCACTGGGGCCAGCAGCAATGCCTGCTCCTCCTGGACCGCCGCCAGCAGCAGGCACAGGTCGGTGCAGGTAGCTCATCGTTGTTGCACGCGCGTCTGCAGGCGTCTGCCTGTGCTTGAATGTGCGCTTCCCTTCTGCGTAATGGCACCTTTTCAGTCGGTGCTCCTCCAACGCTGCGCGACGTGTTGCGATTTGCATTTTGGCAGCATGCGAACCATAACATTAATCAAAGCAGGCTTGGGAGTCGCAGTCGACCAGCTATAGAAGACTACATCGTGACATTGTGACATCGCGCGTAAAGCTGCATGCCACCCTCGGCCTCCTCTGCTGGCTGGCCCCAAATATCTGGCAGTCCTGCAGGTTGTCTGACACACCGTTAAATGTGACTGTAATGAACACTGGCCCGGTCTCTGACAGTCAAGCTCTAGTCATGAAACGTGTGAACCATCTCGATGTACGCCATCTGCATACCTTCCACTGTCCAGGCGATGATACGAATGACTATTCACGTGATGACCGGCATCAAGCTCACGGTTGTCAATCATGACAATTCTAATATTCTGCCTTTGGTGCTTCGATGGCGAATGTTGCCCCTGGTCTGCCACGCATGCCACATTTACATCGGACTTTGCATCACATCTATGCTCACTGTCTGCCGCCGCCAAACTGGAACGGACTATTGAGCCTCGCCTCGTAAACGTACACGGCAGCATCTCCTTCTTGGTCAGGCATAAAATAGAATCGAAGCTTGCCATCCACTACGTCCACATCGATAGGATTCTGTGTTATAGGGAATCCTCTGTCTGTGCGAGCTTGAAAAGGAACTTCCATGAGCGGGACAAGCGTTTTGGTATCTACCACCGCCATGCCCCCGATTGTTGTATTGCCGGCAAGAGTGGCAATGCCTCCGCAGAGCATGGCTGCATTCTTGTATCGCTTGACGTAGCCCAAGAATTTGCAGTCTTGATAGTCGATGAAGAAGGCTGGATTGCGCACGACTGAAAGTGGCTTCTGATAGCCAGGTCCTGACCTGGCCTGCTTTCCAATCTTTGACTGATCAAGGGAGAATGTCGAGCCGTTTCTACCACCCCAGTTGAGGAGGGTGAGCTCCTTCTTTTGCATGTCGTGTACAATTGCGCCAAAGTGGTCATTGAGATGCATGACTCGAGTGCTTTGAAGGGTGCGAGGGTCAATCTTGTAGACTGTCGTAGTGGTGTTCGGCCTGTATTGCGCGAGTGCCGTCCAGATGTACTGCCCGTCGCTGGAGAAGGATAGCACTATCAGTAATTGCTAGTGGAATTGTGACTTATCTGACCGCTTCTGCCTTACTAGTCGATGCCACCGCCGTGGTACTCCAGGTCATTCAGCTCATTTAACGTCGCTCGAGCGATCTTCTTGCCTTGACCGTCGACGCTGCCATTTCCAAAGCATGTCAAACAAGCATCCGCGAGCAGTGATTGCTTGACATACACGGTGATGTAACCCAATCCTACGCCCGGAGTCCTGTCAGTGCCATTGACTATGCCTTCTGGGTAGGACTTCGTGCGTTCAAAGTATTCATTGTCGCTAATAAAGTAGCGGTCGTCTCCAACGCGGACCATGCCTTCTGGTTCGTCGAAATGACCAAAGTCTATCTTCTTCACGAGAGTCCAGACAGTGGTGCGGCCTAACCTGCTGAAGAGCTCGACAATCTCCTCATTCTGGCTGAGTGCGAATGGCGGTGGCAGGGTTTCGGGTGCGAATGCCACACCAGGCTGGTAGACTGTGATGTTTGTGGTCGAGGAGAGTTGACGACCATTGTCGGAGACTGCAGAGTGGGCAGCTGTACATAGAAGAGCAATGTCACAACGCTCAGCATGTCCTGCATGGACGTGGGATGATCGATGAGATACGCCACTGACACGGAGCACCCAGAACAGCCAATGCAGCTGTGAGCGACGCAGCTGGAGCGGCCTTCATGGCGTTGATTGCTTGTGTGAAGAGAAGAAGAGGTCGCTGTGCTCCCGAGGCCAGCCTTTCGAGGCTACCACTGGCAGCGGACACCGCGGCATTGCGCATGTTGCTGAACATGTCTCGGACGGGCGACTTGACGTGAACACGTTCGTGGACGATCAGCGAGATCAACGATGGCTGCAATAGGCTGTCCGAGTGGCTCTCAAGCACATACTGTCATATCATTGACACTTGTTGGCAACGTGCAGAGCCGCACAAGTGGACACACGCGAAGTGTGCACGTGACGCGGATCTTCAAGACGGCTCTCCTCAGCTCCAAATGCACTGCAGCTCGCCAATTTCGCCCTAATCGCTCTCGGTCATCACACTGACTCGTAATGCGTGCGTGTGGCTGACCCGTGTGGGGATGTTGCGCGTGCTGAATGCGCTGACGAGCACAAGATCTCATCTGCATCTGGAACCCTCGCTCGATGCACGTCGCGTAATACCAACGACAGCTACTGGATGGAGCCCGTTTGCCAGGTCTTGAGCGGAGCAGTGCTCCAGTCGAGCAGGGTTCTTGGATGGCCGTGCTCGTCGTGCTGCATAAAATGGTTTGGAAAGCGCTCAACGATCCAGCCTAAGGTTGGCACATCCGCCGCAGTCATCGTTGCGGGTCCTGATGCAGCCATATGTGCGGACTCCGTCCAGTCACGACAGCGTGCGCGAAGAGCTGGGGATAGACGAGTCGCTTGGTGAGATCCACAACTTCTCTTGTGGCAGCTGTGTCGTCTCAATTGCGGTCATGCGAGACAATCTTTGATTCGGTACGCAGCGAGTGAATGACGCAGAGGAAGCCAACTTCGTGTCTCGTAGTGCTTGTGCGAGAAGGGGACAAGATAGCTAGACTCCCGCTGCCGCAGTCTCAAGGACGCCCACTGCCATAGCCGCGTTCAAGTTGCGCCTGCCGTTGAGAAGTCTTGTACTGTCGAGCAAGCCTGGACGTGTCGGTGTACACGATGTGAGGCGAGGAGAGATCAGGGAATCATTCTAAGAATGCGAGCCATGCCAGCTTTGTCTTGAGTCGATATCATCGGAAGACACGAATCCCTGCGTCATACTACAGACACGGCGGAGGTGCACGTGACGATGGTCCCGCAGGAGCTCTATCACCCTTCAGCTTCACTCAACACATTTAACGACGAGATAATCTTGAAATAAACTTCTTCCGTCTCTGAGCACACCCGATTCTCGCTATATAACAAAAGGGTGCTGATTCAGGAGCAGGCGTAGGGGAGGGCAGCGCCACTGCATTACGGGGTTTGCATAATCAAACGAGAAAGACTAAAGTCGTGAGCAGGCGGTTGAGCCTTGCGCCGTAGCCGACCATATTCGATTTATTCAATTCTCGGAGGCTTGTCGGTGAGAGAGGCGTCATCGTCTACCCTGTTGCAGCAGCGGGTCACTGATGAATCGCACAGGTGTACCTGGACGTAAGGACGTACCGATGACACATCTTGACGGGCACAGCGACCATGTTGGACTCCGTCGACCCCATAGGAATTTTGAAAGACAGTTTGTAGTGATGGACACCTTTCTGTTAATTAAAGCGACAAGATTAGACAGGTATAGCAGACCAACGCAGAATCGAATCACGATTGTAGTAGTGTCGCGGTTGCTCTCGAGCTCGCCAACGTAGGTGACCTTGTTGTATTCGAACTGGTATTTCATGTTGTTGGCTGAGGAGCGTTGATTGGCAATGAATTACAGTGGGATGATTCGCTGACTTGGAAGGTGTGAAGAGAGCCAAGAAGGATGTTCAAGCTCAGCTGCTTTGATGAGAAGTGCGCAGCTCGAGTCGATCGTTTAATGCATACTTTGTAAAACAGCAAGACAGTCTGTCTGTGGTCGGTCGGTCTGGACGCCGTTGAGGGAGGCCAGGGGACGCCTCCTTTCACTTTCGTCTGACGGTTTGACCGCTTCGTGCAAGGGCATCTTCAGTCAGAGCTGACACATACGAAGCTAACTCTTCAACGGCCGTTGCCATGTTTGGTCGACGGTCGGGATCGTCATCTGACAAACGAAGCAAGAGGTCTCCCAGCGCTCCCAGCTGGCTACTGTCCAGCTGAGCACGTAAAAGTCTGTCAATAGCGAGCACATGCGCTCTCGAACTCATGCAAGTGCTCACAATTAGGAGCTCACGCCACATCATGCCAAGCTGGTAACAGTCACTCTTGAATGGACAGTACGCCTCGTTTTGGCGCCACTCGGGAGGCAGCGGCTACCGTCCGACAGGAGTGTCAACTTTGTCGGTAAAGCATGCAGTCGAGATTGGCTTACCTTGCCATACTTTGCGGGATCGACCAATTGCAGGAGTTCAGCCGTTGGCATGCCTCTGACCTTCCGCTCTGTGGCTGTACTGTCGTTCGGAAAGCGAGTCGACAGCTCAAGGTCGATGATGTAGTAGCGACATGCAAAGAGCGACCGGAACTCGGTGTGCTCAAATCGTGCACTTAGATAACGCCTCTCGGTCGCGGATCCGCCATAGTTGGATAAAAAGTCGGAATTGCCGATGTCTCGATGGGCTATTTGATGGGAGTGTAGGAACGAAACGGCCTGCCAATCGGCTAGAAGTCAGTACGTGCCTGGCGAAGCTGAATCTGTCGGGCAGAACACGCACTTCAAAAGTCTGTCGGACCGCTTCTAATGCTTCGCCAACTGTGTGGTACCATGGCCGAGTCAGTCCCTCGAAGAGCAAAGGCATGATGATAAATCGCATGTCCCGAAAAGTGTGTTCGGCCAGGATAGGTAGGACGTGGCACGTAGGATCTTGCTGTAGCTCCGGACGGCTGAAGAAGCGTAAGATTTCGAGCTCAGTGTGCCCTTCTTGGCCTTTGCAAACAAGTTTGATCATGACATGGACGCCATCGGACTTGCGTGTCGCTGGGATGTATTTGTTGCTCTGGTGCGCGCAAAATGGAATCCGTTTTAGCTTGGCTAACGGACGTCACCAGCCTAGCGCAGCTTACCTCGGCAGAGTACCAAAATGCACCCCCGTACCCATCAGGCAAAGTCTGGTGAAATGGGTCTGGAGTCCGGATCTCGCCTTTGACCTTGCTTACGAAGCTCCCGGAGCCATCGTCAGCAGCTATGAACAAGGTGTAGCCTTGCGAATCGAAGAACTCCTCCAGTGGGTCCCATAGATGTCTGCGTTGATGTGCCTCAGGTCAGTGGACTATGCCGCGTCGCATTCATAGCCTTGAGCCCGGGCACCTCGCTGTGATTCGCGTAGACATGGGCTCCCGTCGCCAGTCAAGCAGAGTCTTTGGATGACCATACTCGTCATATTGCACCTGATACTCGGACTCTGCTTCGAGTGACGCTGAGCCAGCTGGCTGTTCCGTTTGGCTTGCTGCATCGTTTGGTGCCG
>QOZY01000198.1:0-41683 GCA_003351005.1 Cystobasidiaceae sp. HBUAS51001 | reverse complement strand
TGTTTTCAGCTCCTCCCCCCCCCCCCCCCCCCTCCCTTCTTCTCCTCCCCTTCCGACAGTCAATGCTGATTTGAACAGAGGCCCCTTCAGGCAGGAGTCTCCGTCCCAAGCGCCCAGGAGCGGGCAATGCTCCGCATCGAGGTGTAGTAGTAAATTTTCCCCGCACAGTGGAGTGGCCCGTCTTATATCGCGGTCCGGCCTGATATCGACATTGACCGAGGCTTGCTGCGCCCAATCTGCATTTGGGGGAATGACGGATCTTCCAGCGTCGGAGGGAGCCATGTATAGCAGAGCACCATGCAGGGCTGTCGTCAACAGAATGCGTGACAGGTGCAACTTTCATTCTCCAGGTCATTGATCGTCTCGAGAGCCGTCCGATCCCAAGGGACCTCGGCACCCAATATTCGTTCCTTGACCAAGGAGTCTGTATGCGCGGCTACGTCTTTCAGGCTCTGGAAAGGTATGCAGTGCCCAGAGTGACTATCTGACTTGCGATTGCAAGTACGAAGCCCAAGGCATCGCTTTCGAGCACGACTGTACCACAGTGATACCAAGGATGACTTCTTTTTAGCTTCAGCTGTTGTATACATCTGATGAAGGTGAATATTGTGAGCATCGTACCTGATAAGCTTGCAGATCTGTTTACGAGGTCCAGCAGCGTCAGGAGCATGTCTTCAAGCGAAATCTCGAGTTTGCTACGGCCAAACAGGCTCTGGGTGACGAAAGGTAAAAAGCTGTAAGATCCGCGTGTAGTACTGGTACTGCTTGCAGTGTCTTGTCTCAAAGCGAAGACAGGCAGTCTCCACTGTCCGAAGGGCAATGTAGCTCGATCTCCTATCGCAGATGACGACGCTTGCTCAGATGAAGATAGAGCAGTCCGAGGCCATATCAAGGACAGCGACATGAAGAAGAGCCGAGTTGTCGATGAGAGGAAGAGTGCTTCAGAGATGCTGCGCCAGCGAAGGGGTTGTCTGTTGTGCCCTGTCGGCGGTACGAGAAGGCAAGCTGCGGAGATGAGGAAGAGATGTACGACGATCGTATCTAGGAGGATTCGTAGATAGGTCAGAGAGAAGAGCATGTCAAACAGTCTGACAATGAAAGCAAGCAAAGAAGAGGGTCGGTAACTAACTTGCTATTTCGAAAAGCAGGAAAGCGGACAGGTGCGGTGGACCTTGCGATGGCGAGCTCTGCTTCAACCATGACCAGCTTTGGTTTTCGTCGACCATTTGTGAGGTGTCGCTTAGGACTGTAAACATTAGAAAAAGAGATAGCGAGCTTTAGCGGAGAGCTTCCAAGGAGAAACAGCACCCTTCTCGGCATTGAAGAGTATTGATACGCGCATACCTTGCTGTGACCAAGCGAGGTCTGCGGAGAATCAAAGAATAAAGTCTGATTGTATCAGTAAAAAAATTACAATGACTCGCGAGGTTGATAATGTGAAGCTCACAAGCGCTAGCCAAAACTACGAGCACCCCTAATCTCGCTGTAAACCAGGTCGGCGGTAAGATTCTGCGTCCAGAGAGTCGGTCTCGATCCTCATCGTCATCGTCAGTGTCATCATCCCGAGACGCCTTGGCTATCAAGTCCAAATGTCCGGTGTATTCTCTATTGAACAAGAGATGCCTGTATGCTGATTTTCGAGCGAGGACGAGGTCGAGGAATATAGAGAGGGTGTCGGTTTCGAGGTAGGGATCGCAGAGGGCGGAACAGGCGGGCTGCAAGGATGGAACGGTGCGAGCGAGTGAGTGTGTGCAGGCATATAGGACAGTCAAATTCGAGGAGGTGTGTCGAGAGAACCGGCGAGGCGCAATGGAACCGGGTCAGCTCTGAACTTATCACCCTGAAGACGGCTGGTCTGGGGGGCACGCACGCATGACTCCAGGGCATATTCAGATTTCCCCAGTCTGGCTATGAGACTGTGCACCCCATGCCCGCATGCGACGCAGCTGTATGTGTATGTGTATGTGTATGTGTATGAGTTGCGGTGTGTGGTGGGTGTGCTGTCCGTCGTGCTGCCGTCACTGCACGTGTGGAAGGCCTTCATCGCAGCGAGGGCGTGCGTGTGACTGTGGGAGCAGCCATCAGCAGTGGTACTATGATACTACTACCAAATGCATGTAGGCCATGCCATGCCATGCCATGCCATGCCATGCGTCGGTCATTGCCGTCTCTCTCCTCTCCGTCTCTGGCTGACCGCGTGCTTCTTCGGCGAGGGCGACGATCGACAGCGATGGCATTGCATTGCTTGTATGCTTATCGCGGCCTCTCTCTCTCTGTCTCTTATCGACTAGCATGCACTGACTGACACTACACTGACCACTCTACCAGCACACCACAATGCCCCGTGGACCCCCGCTGACCAGCCAGCCGAGCGACGGCCTCGCCTCTGTCCTAAGCAGCAATGCCTCGTCATCGCACACGCCAGTCCACGCTGGTGGAGCAGATCTCAGAGATGTGCATGCGCCCATGCCTTTGGAGGGACAAGCTGCAGTGGACCTCATCACCCCGCAACGCCCGAGCACCCACAGGAGCGACGAGCCAAACGAGAGGACTGCCCTGCTCGGTGGTGGATCATCATCATCACCATCATCACGCAGTAGTGGCAAGGATGGAGGAGACAGCGAAGAGGAAGAGCAGAGACGACAGGAGCGTTTAAAGCAGTTGGTGAGTGCACTTTCTTTCTGCTAGACGACATGTATATCAGTGCAGCCAGTGTGATCCGGAGAAGCTGACTTTTGCCCGCACCTTCCCGCCTTCCTTCTTCAAACCCCCTTCAAAACCCGCACCTTCTTCAATTCCTCCCGGCCTTCCGCCATCTGCATTACCATGTCGCCATTCATATACGTTACTCTTCGCGACCCGCACACCCTCGCCTGCGGCTCGGATGCTCGCTTGCAGCCCTGGTACCGCCGCCCACATGCTGCATACATCCACACCTCCCTCCTCTTCATGGCACTAGGCATGGGCCTCTTGAGCGCCGCCCGCATCGAGCAATTCACTCAAATAATCTGTTCCCAGTTAAACCAAGACGCTCTTACCAATATGCCCTTCGACCCTACACTTTTACTACAAACGCCCGAACAATGCCGTCATTCCACGCTTGTTCAGAAACGCGTAGCGGAGCTCAATGCACTCATCATGGTCATCATGGGCGTATGCTGCGTGTGCACTACTCCATTCTGGGGCGCTTTATCGGACAGAATAGGCCGCAAGCCATGCATAATTCTCAATACGCTTTCATTCGCCCTGGCAGACGCGATCCTCATTCTCGTCCTAGCACCTTCATCGGCAACTGGAAAACCACGCGTTCCATATCGTTGGCTCTTGCTTTATCCAACTATAGAAGGCCTAGTCGGAGGAATGGGATCAGGACAATCCATCATGTCGGCTTATATCGGAGATTGTACGGGAGCAGGAAGCAGAGCTGGAACTTTTAGCGTCATGATGGGAGTCGTTTTTGCGGGTATAGCAATTGGACCTGCCCTTGGTTCGCTGTGCATACAACTTACGCACAACCCTTTGGCTCCATTCTACGTCGCTCTGGTCGTTCATTCCTTACAAACGCTATTCTCAATCTTCATCATGCCCGAATCACTGCCTTCTGATAAGAAACGAGAAGCAAGACGATTGTACAGGGCTAGAAAGGAGGAGAAAGCAAACAAGACAAAGGAAGATGTCTCTTTGGCTCGTAGCCATGGAGCGGGCATCCTCAAGCGCATATTCATCGTCCTCAAAGCCGTCTTTAGACCCCTCGTTAGCGTCTTTGCGCCACTTGCGCTTCTGGCGCCTAGAAAGAGCAAGAGTGGGGCGTATGACTGGAGCTTGCCCGTCTTGTCGGTTGTAGCGGGTTTGTACACGATGATGATGGTGAGCGTTTCAATCATCCTCGAAAAGCTGTCCCTCACGTTCGGCCCCCGGTGCGCAAGACCACAAAAATAGCTGACGATCTCTTCTGCCGTGCGAATCATTAGTCCATCTACTCCATCAAGATGCAATACGCACAACTCAAATTCGGCTGGTCCAGTGTCCAACTAGGCAATTTCCTCTCCTTGATCGGCGTAACTCGAATCGCAGCATTATGCGTCGTTATCCCTCTATTCATCCGCTTGATTCGTAAACCGCATACAGAACCTATGCGCGCTCCACCTCAACATTCGGAAGAAGGGGTCTCTGAAGCCGTGAGAGACGAGAGGAGAGCGAATACGGGAAATGAAGGCGCAAGTGGATTTGCACGCGTTGAAGACGATGAATGGGCAGCGCATACGAAATCGCATCGTCTCCAACATGACTACCGTGAGACTTAACTTACAGATTGGCGGGCTTTTCTGTCTCGTCCCAAACTTGCTTGAAATCTAATTTATGTCTTACCTTTTCGAACTTTCGGAAACAGAATTCGACCTCAAGCTCGCGCGCTGCTCCATCGTAATCGACATCTCCTCCTACATCGCTCTATGCTTCACCCAAAACGCAACTCAATTCATTTCATTCGTCATGCTTCAAGCACTAGGATCAGGTGCCAATCCTGCAATCTCAAGCTTGTGCCTCATGTTTGCAAATCCAGAAGAAACTGGATCACTCATGGCGGCTATCACTGTCCTCCAAATCTTCTTGGGACAAGTCGTGGCGCCAATCCTGTTCAACTTTGTATACGCGTGAGTTATACACATTTCGCATTATGCATTCTTCTTGTTTCTCCTGTTGAATTGGTCTTCCCCCCCCCCCCCACCCACATTCTCGGCTTGTTATGTATGGATGCGCAGCTCTACTGTAGATTTCTGGCCAGAAGCCATCTTCCTAGCCGGAGTCGCCGTCTACTCTCTTGTCCTGATCGGCCTGCTTGCCATCCGCGTTCGCCGCCCGAAATGGACGGGCTACAGCACAGAAGTTCAAGATGGCGAACATGCAGTCAGCGATATCGTAGCCGAGTCTTCGCTCATGTAGAACCTTCCGCTGCGTTCTCAATTGCAGTCAGTCATGCACGAGCATGTAGATAAACACGCAAACCCGCCATACTTCCTGCAGGCCTTGGCTCAGCACCTTCTACGAACATCTCACGCCATCTAGGAATATCCACCGCGTACTACCCTAAGGAAAAGCTTCTAGTACTCAACTGGACTCCTTCTCCTTCTTCTCTATCTTTACGTAGTAAACTCCTTTATCGTCTGCTGTTCGCAACAGCTCGTCCTGCTTGGCCAACAACGCTTTCAATGCCTTCAAGAGGATTCCGTAGTCGCCAATCTCGTTGTAGACTTGAGCTGTTCAGGGAAGTGGAGTTGAAGGTTATTCGCCACAAAAAGCGTAGGACAGTGGAAGCAGGAGCGATGTAAAGGAAGCCAGCATTCAGTCAATCCGTATCATGTAGCCATATTCCACACAAGACACCAGCGTAATGCATTCATAGACGGGTTCAAGGAACGAAGCTTGCTCACCTGCAACGCGGATGTAGAGTTTGCCATTGTATGGAAAACAGGGCGCAGAGATGTTGTATTCCGTGATGAGACGCTGCACAAGCACTGGTGCTAGCTTGCCGTAGTCATCAGGACTGACGGTAGCCGGAAGCTCGATAGTTGCCTACATTTCGAGGAACGGGCGTTCGCGCTTAGCTCTAAGGGGATGCTGCGGTCATCTCGGTCGAGAAAAAGGTCAACATACCATGGAACAAGGGTTGTCCATGAAGCTAGTTCCCAATTCTTTTGACAAAAATTCAGCCGCTTGCAGTGCCAAGTCATGATTATACTTCATGATGCGTTCCTCGCCGCCCAGCACGTCTCGGCGGAAGTCCATTGCTGCGCAAAATTGCGAGCAAGAGTCAGCTTTGGACGTCACAACGAAAGGCCGATATGCTGGCTCTGCAGAGCAAATACTGCGCACCAGTAGGGATGGACAGGACATTGCTCAGATCCTGCGTGCCATAGTATTCAAAGTTGGCTTTGAAGGTTGAGGGCGTATTGATAGTTTTTGGCTCTCGCGAGGCTTTGTACCCGAAGGAGATTGGAACTGTCGACGCAACAAGATCAGCTGCGCGATTTCGTTTGTAGTCAGATAGACGCCTTTACAAGTCTCTACGAGATGATGGTTCCTGGTTCAAAATAAGGCAAAGTCAGTGATGGAACCCCGGAGAGGTAGCGAGAGAGCGCTCCTCACCGAGCAGGGACCTGGAGCAATCATCATGGAGTCAATACATGCTCGTCAAAGTAAGGAAGTCTTTGGGCAGCAAAGCTCACATAAAAGCAAGCACAGCTGAGCGGAGTCATGCACCATTTGTGAGCATTCGAAACCCAGAAATCGGGGTCTGCCTTTTTGAGGTCGACCTTCTTGTGGCCCATCGAGTGGGCGGCGTCGACAAGGCTCAAGATCCCATGGTCTTTGAAGAGCGCGCAAAGCTCTTCCCAGGGAAAAGTGACAGCTGGCATCGAAGCGATGGCGTCAATGAGGGCCAGCCTGATTCTTCCGCCTTCGTCGAGAGAGGACTGCGTGCTTTTGATGGCTTCCTTCGTCTTGGCGAGTAATTCGGAATCCGAAATTGGCCAAAATACGTCCACGGGTACGAGCTCAACGCCGTAATGGTCCCGGACAAACATGAGCGTGTCTTTGCAAGCTCCATAGTTGGCATTAGGGTAGTAGAGAATATGATCGCCTTTTTGCCAGCGCATGCTGCGAAGCACAGCATTGACGCCGGTGGTCGCGTTCAGTAGGCTGTTATCAATACAAAAGTTACAGAGAACTGTCAGTGGGTGTGGATGAATGCAATGGGTGCTTGGGACCTCACAAAGTGACGTCGTCGGGGTCGCAGTTTAGAAAAGCGCCGACACGTCCGCGGACAGCGGGAACGCGGTCTGCAAAAGTCTTCCAGTAGAAAAAGTCCGGTGCCGCGTCCGCCATGTCTAAATAGTTACACAAGCACGTGGTTCATCAGCTGTACAATTTCCAATTCCTGCATGCCACAGCACCAAGGAGACACACCTTGGAAGCGGCGCTTCGCCTCAGTAACGACCTTCGGCGTGACTCCTCTTCCGCCGTGATTGAGGTTCAGGAAGTTTGGGTCCAAGCTAAAGTGCTTGAGCATAGCATGTCCATACTCTGGTTTTGCCGCATGTGTGCCATTCTCCTTGTTCTGCCGATCATGCACAATCTTGCCCTCCATCTGTCTTCGCTTGTCGACTTCAAGGTATTCCGCGTCGCTGTTGCTTCCTTTACCGATCCAGAGGTGTGCCTTGTCCCGCAAGAAGTCCTGGTAAGACCAGAGAGAAGGAGCGAGCTGCTTTGGACTCGCAATCCAGATGTAGACGTGTGTCGGCACGGATGTAGGCGCGTCTGTATTAGGTGGGGTGTGCGAGCCGGAGGTTGGCCGCCACGCTGACAAGAGCTTTACGTCGACTGCTTGTCGTTCGTATTCCTGCATTTAGCGAGGGCGTGAGCATTTTTTAATGAGAGAAGTAGCGGGCATTGTATGCACATCTCCCTCAAAGGTGTCCAAAAAGCGAATATCGGACGTTGTCAGGCCTCTCACTACACTTCCTCGGGTACTTGCTTCTTCGGCAGTCAGGTCGCGTCCGATGACTTGTTTACCGAGGGCGGCAGGGACTACGGCGGGATAGTCCACGCCTTTGACATGGTGTCGTGTGTAGTTCTGATGTACGCGCAGAGTGAAAAAGATGGGCTAACATTCAGCGTGTTTCATCATTCGAAGAGGACGCGCATGACAGGGCACGGCACACACCTCGAGCACGGCGTCGGCAATCTCGAGGTGCTCGCTGGATGTTCCAATGACGCGTCTGAGGATGGCATCGTTCATGAGAGTGCCTGCAGGTGAAAGTGTAGCACCGAGTCATGGGGGGGGGGGGGGTCCCATGGTCAGTCACGCGGTCCCCCTGACAAGCGCGTGGTCAGTCCATTCACCATAGAAGAAGCAGGTGTGCCCGCCGGCTGCCTGTGACATGGTCAGCGTGTGCGAGTGAGTGTCAGCAGTGAACCGCGTTGTGAGTTGAGCAGAGCCAAGCTGCGTCTGTGACTCGAGAAGCTCGCTTGTAGCTGACTTCTTCGCCACCGCCGATCAGCGTATACGCTGTAGACGACCACGGCTGCTCTTCAGTCTCACTGCAGCTGCAGCTGGTCTGTGTCGTCGCATTAGCCTCGCCTTGCTCGCGTTCTCGTCATGGGGGGCAAGCGCCGCGTCCAGGCCAACGCGCGCACGCTCACCCGCGCAGTCCGGCAGGTCTTCCAGCCTTCGTTTCGCGAGATCCCAGCGACGACAGCCAGAGACCTGCCATACCAGCCTGGCAGCATTGTCGTCGACAGCAGCACGCCAGTCGCATCGACCTCGAGGGCAGCTGCGCTCGAGTCGCCCACCCCGGACGACCAGCTCATCCCGACTCAGCCATGGCCGCCTGCTGGATTGTCTGCAAAAAGCCAGGGAAAGAGGAAGCGGCTAGAGGACGACGAGGCAGAAGAGGAAATGGAAGAGTCTGAAGAGAGCGATGAAGAGCGCGGTTCGGATCAGGTCTCGCAGTTGGTGCAGAAGAAGCAAGCATCGCAAATGCCAAATGGTGTGCAGACCCGATTCACAAAGTCAAATATACCCCCAGCCCTCAAGAAGTGTGAGCATGCTTGATCCAGCAAAGACAGCTTCACAGTTTATGAAAGCCCATTCTATTCAGACTGGGCACAGCGGTATCGCCTCTTCTCGAGATACGATGAAGGCATACAGATGGACTATGACGGTATGCCAACGCAATGACCCTCATTCTGACAAGCAATACTGACCACAAGCAATGCAGGCTGGTTCAGCGTCACGCCAGAAAACATAGCTGCGCAAATAGCAGAACGGTGTCGGTGCGTTGGGCCGGCTGCCTCGGAAAGCGGCAAGTCCAAGGTCTGATGTCGTCTTCCTCGTGCAGGTGTAAAACCATTGTAGACGCCTTCTGCGGAGTTGGAGGCAATGCTATTCAGTTTGCAATGACTTGCGAAAAAGGTAGAGTGTGTACAAAGACGTGAAGAGAGAGAGAAGGGCAAGCTAACCTCTCACCCTGTTCATCGCATGCAGTCATCGCAATAGACATCTCACCGGTTCGGCTGGCCTGTGCAAAAGCCAATGCCGAGCTGTACGGCGTACAAGACTATATCACTTTCATTCAGGCCGACTATTTCGAATGGGCGCTTCAACGCTCTGCAAAGTCAAATATCGACGAGCCTATAGATGCCGTTTTCTTGAGTCCGCCGTGGGGCGGGATCGAATATCGCCAAGACGAGCCGCAAGCCACAGCAGCAACGCCGAACAGTGCAGATCCCGACCAGACGCTTTCACCTGGGTACGCAGTCTCGCCTGACGCAGCGTACTCAACATATCCTTTATCGCGCCTCCAACCATGGCATGGCAAAGAGCTCTTTGATGTCTCTCGCAAACTCACACAGAATATCGCATACTACCTTCCGCGCAACCTTGACGTGCATGAAGCTGCGGCTTTGGCCGACCAGAAAGAGCAAGTCGAGGTAGAAGAAGAGTGGATGGGCTCAAAGCTCAAAGCGTTGTGCGTCTACTATGGAGAGCTGGCGGTCAAGCCGACTAGCTCTGTTTAAAGCCGATCTCGATGGCAGACTTGGAGCAAACGTTCATGAAACACCGCAGAGAGAGCACGTTGACAGGTTGTCGCTCATCTTATAGCATGACTTTTACATTCTAGATCTTGAAACTGAAAACTGATGGAGTGGGTATGGCTACTAGCACACGAATGGAAGGATTGACGGCTCGATGTGAAGAATTGAAAAAGCACTAGTGAGTTAAGAGACTACTGCGTGAATAGCATACAGACGATTGCAGCAAGGATCGCTTGCTGACTTGCTCGCATTTGTGGTCTTGTAAAGGGCGAAGCGAAGCTGTAGAAAAAGAACTCTACCTGGCGGAGAAGGAAATTGCTTGGATTGTTTGAAAGTGCGACTTCTCTATAGTATTTGACGCTGATTGCACTGTTTTCTATGCTGAGTCTTGTCAAGGCTCGGGAGAGTCCGATACCTTGCGACGTTTACCACGTGGCCTTTCACTGCGAGTACGACTGGCCATGTAGAAGTGGCACTTATGTGCATGCTGCAGGCGGTACGTCAATGAGCAATCTCACCTCCGGGCCAACCACATCACCCCTAAAACGCAATCCTGCTCACCTTGTACCAATTGGTTGGAACTTTTTGCGACTCGTCTTCACTGGAATTCTGCTTCTTGGTGGTGTACATAATCCAAGTGTTACACTGGTGACACAACCCCTCGGTGGCCCCCTCGCTGGGTAATTGCCTGAATGAGACGGGCTTTGTGAATGGCTGACCGGACACAGACGAAACTCCATGCGTGTACTGCCGATGATACCTGATCCGCCAACGATAACAATCAGTTCCACTGGCCGACCCGGTAAGCAGACACCATCCTCACCAAAATGCACTGTTCTTCAACTGAAGCCATTTGCCCGGGTGGCACAAGTCACAGAAACCCTCCTTCTTCGCAGCTTCGCCTTTGACCCATTCGGGCGTATAGTAATCGCCTTCGAATCTCAGCTTCTGCCGACGGGGACGACCTAGCTCCGGGTCATCCTCATCGTCTGGCAACGATCGCACCAAATTGACGGGCCCCGATTGGGGTACTGGATGAAAAGGCTGGCGCGTGGCAGGCACAGGGATCATGCCACCTTGGCTGGAAGAAGTCGATGCGGAGGCTTGAGTATTTCTCTGCTTGGATGTAGACGCTTGTGAGGAGGCCTGTGGCAGCTGAAGGTACCCAGCACTCGACCCTGGCGAGATTCCGTATACGAAGCTGCCACTAGTATCGACGAATTGCAGATCTCCACTGCCTTGGCCTAGGGCATCAAAAGTGGCTTCCGCCTCCTCTTCGTCATCATCCTCATCCTCGTCGAGCAACGCCTCTTCGTCACCGCTGCTTGGCCGTACAGAGAGGACAGGCGAAGACAGCCGCCGGTATGGCGGGTTCGAAGTTGGTGCTAGCGTGTCGTTGGCGCTTTGGCTACGAGGCGCCATACTCGGCTTTGGCACTGCGATGATTGGCAGCGATTCCAGCGTCTGGCGTCCGCTCAGAGTTCGCTTGCGCCGTGGCATACCAGTTTGCGGAGGCTGCGAAGTGTCATTGAGCGTTTGCCGCTGAAGCTGCGCGATGGGCGCTTCCACCGAGTAAGCTCGTCCGGGAGCAGGCGGAGCGAGCCCCGAGTCGCTACCTGAGGGCAAAGGTGTATGCGTTCCACTCGGCGACGGCGTAGGTCCAGCAGATAACGGTGAGCCTTCCTTTGGCATCTGAAAGTCGGCAAAAATCATGGGGTAGCCAGTAGCTGAGGGTGGGTTTCCGTAGATGTCTAATAAATAGTCGCGATAGCCTCGGTTGCCGAGCGAGCTCGACGGTATTGCTAGAAGGTGAGGTTGCGAGGTGTCTACAGAGTTTGGATATAGCTGAGATGCTGCCAACGGATTCGATGTGCTGGGCAAGTCGACCTGACCGCCAGTTGGGGAGACAAGGGAAGCAGAAGAGAAAGAAGTAGCGGTGGAGGCCCTCCTAGATTCAGGATCATCATCTTCACCAAGGTACATTTGATGATTCGGAAAGCGCATTGGTCCATAATTTGTGGAGGCGGTGCTTGTCGAAGCAATGCTATCTCGGGCCTCGACTGCCTGTCGGTAGCCTTGCCGGAAGAAATCGGACTCCGAAGCTGGATACGAAGGAAACAAGGTCGTCGAGACCATCGCTGGCTGCTGCTGTTGTCCTGAAAGAGCGGTGGACGAGGTTGGCGAGACTTCGGTGGTGGGCGAGATCATCGCCACTGTCGGAGGGATATGGGCAGACGACATCCGACGAAAGGAGGAAACAATGGAATCCGTCGGCCTTGCTACCTTGACAGGACTTGAAACGCGCCCTGTTACCGGTGCATTAGGGTTGGCTTCAACTTGCGGCTGAAGTGGATCGACAAAGCGGTATGTCGCGGTAACGGCAGGACTCTGGCAATCGAAACCAAACAGAGCAAACGCCAAACGGGTCAGCGAATGTTGGCAAGCTGTCGCAAAGCTTCGCACTGCGCCAACGGTCTGGCCAACCACCACTCACCCACTGCGAGCTGGTTACAGAGTCCACCGTGCTCATCCGACCGTGCGGATGCCAGAGTGAACGAGCTGGCGAGCCGTCGTATGCTTCGTTTGGCGCTCCTCTAACGTTGCTTGCGGATCGGAATCGCGAGTGGACTTGACCGGCCGGCGAAGACATAGCCATGGGCATGCCTTCCCAGCTTGCAAAGGACGAATGACGGCTCTGGTCTACCATCGACGCAACATTCGATGGAGCAGAGACGCTAGCCTGTGCAACTGCGAGATCTCCATGAGCATAAGGAGGCACTCCCGAATGCATTGGCTGCTGCAACGACTGCTGCAGCTCATACGCGTGTATGACATCCGGAAAGGAGGAGTTGGCCTGCTCTCCGACCTGGACGAATTGGGGGCCAGGTCCACGCAAGAGGGTCCTGCTAGGATTGAGGTCGATGGGACCTGCCCGCGTCGGAGTGACAGCTTGCGTTCGATCAACAAATGTTGCAACAGCCGGCGCAGGAGGATGGAAATGGATCACTTGCGGATGGTTGCTGGGAGAAGACGACACCTGTCCAGAAGAGGACGGGATTTCGGTACGGTACGCAGACGTGGGTGCCGTTGGACTGGAGCCCATGGGAGTCACAAATGCAGGAGACGAGCCTGAGGTGGGCACAAGATTGGAGACGATGCCATGGCTAGGCATTGGGACAGAGCTGATATGGCCTTCACTGCCAAAGTGTCGAAGGTGCGGAGCTGACTGAATGTACGAATAGGCCGCCGGCTGCTGCTGCGGCGGCGGCGGCCATCCCTGGGCGGAGAAGGATTGCACAGGTGGTCCGGGACGAGGGTAGCCCTGGGATGATGGCATTGAGGCTGCCAGAGGACCGGCAGGTGGGTACTGCTGCTGGAACTGCTGTTGCTGTGATTGTACCACGGCAGTCTGCCAGTCTAGAATCTTGGTCGAAACGGACGAAGGCGAGGCCTCTCGAGGGCCTGCATACGCCGCGGTTGAGGGGCCTGGAACAGGCTGAGAGACGATATAGGAGCCTATCGCATCGGTTGGCAGAGATGCTGCAGTGTCCTGGACGCCGCGATTAAGGTCCTGCGCTGCGGCAGGGTTGGCAGAGGTCGAGGGCAGCGAAGGCGCATGCAGGGCGTACGGCGCCGCCAGCGGAGGGCCAGCGACACGACCAGTAGGCAGCAGCATCTGCATCTGCGCCTGCTGCGCTGCTGCTGCTCCCTCTGGCGCATACTCGAGCACCTCGTCGTCCCGCGTGCCTGGCTGCTGCACGGGCGCGCTCATCGTTCTCGAAGCTGGCCGGGCGTCACAGGCCCATACACGGCGTCATGGCGTCCCCTTTGTGCTTTTGCCGTACTCGCTGGAGCTCGTCGTCGCCGCTGCTGGTGCTGCCCGCCTGTGTGGTCCTCGTCAAAGTAGTTCGCCACCCAGAAACACGCGAGTAGTTTTGCCACCACCGCGTATAGACGCAGAATGGGCTGAAGTTTTGCTTTTTGCAGAGTTGCTGACACTGATGCGCCTTTGGATCCGTAGATCTGTTCTTCAAACTTGAAGCTCAAGATGTACGCCACAGTCCGTGTGCTGGTGCTTCGCTTGGCCTCGATGTCGAGGTTTTCCAGCCTCGCCAGGTTTTGCTTCACGCTGACGAGCTGCTCACAAGACCTGCTGCGCTTTCGCCTCTACTCGCAGGTCGCCACTGTTCTCCTGTGACTCGCCTGCAGCTCAGGCACGCCCTTGCGCACCAAACCCTTCCTTGTACGTTTCTTGCTAGGTCTGAAAGAGATCTTGCACAATTTGACACTGGTCTTCGAGCTGGACTGACTTCGTCGGCTCCAGTCGATATTCGTCGAGCACCTGCAATCGTTCTCGATTCTGACGACCACTTGTGTCTTCACTGTTTCTACGTGCTGTTCTGAAATGCCGGCGGCCTTCTAAGAGGTTTATTGTTTGACAGGTGTCACGGCCAGACATCAATCGGCGATGGCTATACGCGTTGAGATCCAGGCAGAAGCTACTCTCTGAAAACCAGAATATATCGTTCTAGAGGAACGATGCGGTCTTGATGGGAAAGAGAACGATGGCGGCTGCGGCCTCTTGGCTGACTTTGGCAGTACGGCTTTCTCGCCTGCGTAGCGTATACAGTATCTTACCGCGCCGAAGACGCGATGATCGCGGCCTGGCCGATTAATGCACTGTCTTATACTGCGACCGCACCGTGCCTGGACAGGCCTCGAGAGTACAGGGTTTTCTGATCTGCTCCTCCGTGCGAGTGACAGATCTGATAAGCGATTTGATGCTAAGACCGTGACCGAGAAAGATTTGGAGATGCAGGGTTCCCAGCTGCAGCTACACGCCCCGGCGCGGCGCGGCAGGTCGACGGTCACCGAAATACTGGTACACCTGGGAAGCTGCCTGTACTGTTGGAACCCCCCAGATGGTGGGCCTACACTAAGCAGCGCTTATCGACCTTGCCGGCGGCTTATTCTAGCATTGGCTTCTTGGGTGTTCTCGTCAGCGTTATGATAGTAGTGTTGCTCTTCGGCTTTTAAATTTCCTGCGTCTTGGTTCGGGATGAAGGAAAAGATGCGGTCGAAGGGCAACGGACATCTCGCTGGCGTGACTGCAGTGAGGTACGGGTTCCCTACTATCGTACCGGCACTGCCTGGCGTTCTGCTGCGAGGAGTCACCTGTGGGGCTTTGCCCCGCTTGCAATCAACAGGAGTTCCTTCGCCGCACGATACGTTTGCGCGGCCGGATAGGCACGGACTCTGTTCGGCACGACGTCAAAGGATTCATGCAAGTCATCGACGCTTGCCGCAGGAACCGCGACCTTTCGCCCGAAGCACCGACAGCTCCGTTCGATGGCGGCATCCGATTGGGAGTTTTGACTTTGACCGCATCAAAATAACGATTCAAGGTTTAAACGAGGAGACTGACAGGCTAATTTGCTTAGTGATGAAAGCTCGTATATACTGGTTCTACCAGTACCGGTACCGCAAGCTGGCGACATCACACGAAACCGCGACAGCTTGGACAGACTCGCCCTTGCCAGTGCTGGTACTACTCTAGAGGGCAGCGGTGTGCCTTTGTTGCGCGCGTGCAAGAACGAAGCTAGACTCTGCAGACGCGCCCGGCGTTGCTTTGTACTCCCAAGAAACACCCAAGGACACTGCCGTTACGCCGGTACTACAGTACCGTACTACTTTCTGCTTCATCGTGGCCCACTGCTTTGCAGTCGTGTGCAACTACTGCGAATCGAGGCACCCAGGAACGCGTAAAGAGAATAGTAGTGGGGGTTCGCGGCGCGATCTTGCCTCGGGCCTCATGGATGCCAAGACCCGTAATACTGCGCATGTTATACGTTAAACTATCAGGTTGTGCAATGGTCTGCAGCGCTAGGTACCGGCATTTTCTCGAGTGAGGTCCAATCCCGGCCGATTACCACCATCTCTTGCGCTTGGGCTTGCGGGTACCTGTGAAGGCATATGATCACATGGGGCGAGGCGAGGTTGCGTATGCAGTCACTGCGAATCGTGGTTTCTGGCTGCAGTAGGGGGGCCACAATAGCGTACAGCTGCATGGCCTTACGCGGCTAGTGACCTCCCAGTCCTCTATTGCAGATCTGAAGCCGCACTTCTGGGCGACAGTCAACGATGCTGAGCGCGAATTTAGCCCTTTAGCGCCAATGTTCTCCTTAGTAGGATCACGGTACGGGCAGGAAATTCGAAAGCTACGTCGTCGTCGACCTTCAACGCCCGAAGACCACTGGAATCAGAGCCATATACATGAAACTCTTTGTCCTTGAGAGCTAGGCCTCTAGCTGCTTGAGCATGTGTAGCACTCCTTTGAAGCCGCTGCATCCAGGAAAATTCAGAGCCCGTTTCGTGCTGTGATGGAACGGCTGCAGTGAAACGTCTCGTTGAACGTCATCAGGCCTTATATCATCAACATAGTACGGGTACGGGATCGACGTGGCTTCTATACGTAGGCGTGCAAGTGCCATTTCCAGTTATGTGCGCTGTGCAAGACTGTACATCAAGTCAGCTATTTATTCGTTCCTTGTCCTTATATTCACCCGCAATGCACTCATAGAGACTGTACGGTCAGCGTTGATATCCATGTACCAGAATCTCGGGTCATGGTCGTGAAAGGGGCAGATCCTCAAGACTCGGGATACTAGAGATGGGAACATTCTTGCTCGCAGCCTGAAAACGAAGTACAGTAGTAGGGGTGTGTGTTTTGTCTACTAGAATTAGACAGGTCTGCACAAGCGGATGAAGCGATCTTTCACGTTGATTATTGAGCGGTCGAACTTCGAAAGTCGCCGCCGCGTCACGTGACTTGCGAGTGATGCGGGACTCGCGGATGAAAACCTTGGAAAGCGATCTCCTTGCTTCAGGTTGCGGAGTTGGCAAATGCGGAGAGGGCGATCAAGGGGAACATCCCCTGCCCCACCATTAGCCCGCGTTAACGGGGCCCATCTATTTTGGTGTGGAGTCACGAGGGCGGACGTCAGGGACTGCAGCAGCACAAAGGCGCAGACGGCCGCTTCCTTTTTTTCAGATCTGACTTTGCTGCAAGGAACATGGCACTCTACGAGCCCGCGAAGCTTTGGCCCAAGACTTCGAGACATTGGCGGACCAGCGCGTGTGCGCTCAAGTGCTCCGGAACGGTCACACCAGCAATGGAGCCTGATCCAGCAGGAATCGCTCCAGCTGCAAAGTCGATAGAAGCGTACGGTTGCGAGTAAGGCACGTCGCGGTCGCTATGCAGACGTGCCGAGGAAAGTAGGGCCAGTAGGTCGGGATACAGCTCGAAGAGGTGCGCGCGAGTTGATCGGCGAGCTGCACTAGCGAGGGCTGCCAACACAGATCGCTCTTCGACTTGGTGTTTAACTAGTTGGCAAGACAGTCAGATCTCATTGTCTGTTTACGTCTTACAGCATTGCGTACCTGGGTCCGGCGAAGAGGGTTGGACGATGTCTGCCTTGGGCTCCTCAGCGAAAGTAGCTTCGAATACACCTTCTTCAAGTTGCAACCGTCGCAAACGCGAGAGAACGAAGCACAGCTCTTCTTGTCGAACGCTGCGAAGTCTCATAAGGCTAGTGGTACATTTATCGATAGGGAGAGATGACGTACCGGCTGAAGGGGACCTTTCCGCGGATCGCAGCATCTGCTAGGTATGACCGCAGGACCATCTGCGATCGCTTAAACAACATGCCAGTGACGAGGACCGATACGCGCTTGCTACCTTCAAGCATCATAAGTCTCAGCATTGTCACTCTCACAGGCTGTTGAGTTGACGAGAGCCGGTCAGGCTTACCAGTGTCCTTGCCGCACATGAAGTAGAGCAGTTCCAAACACCAATATGCAAAGCGCTCGCGAGGAACCGCGACATCCTCAACAGTCGTACCGATGTACTCCCCCTTTGCAGCAGGAAGTGCGAGACAGGCAGAGTTGTCGGTGGAGTTTCCGTCATTGCCCTCACGAAGCTGGTATCTACTTTGCCCTTCGGATTTCAGTTCCTTCGTCGATGTTCCCTCGATCAGAGGCTCGTGCATTCGCGAAGCGTAGGATAACGCGCGACCGAGAGTGGTGATGACCTCGGCCGGAATTTTGGGATCGGCAAGTCGCGGCAGAATGTCGACTTCCAGGGTGACTAAGAACAAAGAAGGACTCGTATGAGAGGCTTTTCGTCGGAGTCTGTACCTTAGACCGACCTATTACTGCCAGATCAAAGTCTTCCTCTGCTCTTTGCTCATCAGGCGAGAGATCCAAGACTGACCGGCTAAAAGCACCGTTGGCTCCCTGAAAATCAACCTGGTATCTTCCAGAAAACCAACTTACCAATCGGCTTGTAAAATGGCCTGAAAGCCTCCAATCAAACGCATCCAAACTTTGGCGAAAGAGGCTGACGAAATAGCTGGGTAGTTGAACATGTCAATGACTCGCTTGGCAAGACAATTGCAGTAAAAAGACTAGAACACGCACACTCGTCAAGTGAAGGCAGTATCAATGATACTGTCTTTGCCAGCTGAAGAAATTGGAGCGTGGCCGTCTTCCACAATGGTGGGTCGTCGCCAAACTTCGATGATGCAGGACATTCGTATTTCAGCTTTAACGGAATTGAATAAGCCTGAATAGCAAGGGGCAGCCTTCAGCTGGATTCATCTCGTGGAGATGATGCTGGTGGTAGACAGGTGCTCACTGCCAGAAGACTTTCAACAGCAGTGTTATATATTGCGGGGTTGGTCCGGAATCTGTCGTAAATCTCCAGGATGCGCGTTGCGCTCTTCTTCGAGACCGCCACATATGTTACCGTTTGTTGCTGATTTCGAGGCGTAGAGGCAAGTGATGGCGATTTGATGGCATGCGAGATATGTCTGTAAGCCAGGCTCATGTACTCCGCAAGATCAGAGAGCACTTCTGCTACTATCATGGAAGAGGAGAGAGGAATGTGCGTGATAATGTCCAGAACATTCGCTTGCACCGCTGTCATGACATCTCGGTCAGGGCGATACTCTGGACTATAAGGGTAGGTTAAGATTGTCTTCGCCATTGTCAGGAGAGTCTGACACCGCTCCTCCGTGAAGTCCAGATGACCGTGTGTTTGAACAGCCAACAGGACCCTCGAGTAGGCCTCCAGATTTGGTTGAGTGATGCTCTGGCTGTCGCCCGCATAGAGCCAGTCTCCGATTTGTACCCAAGCGTCCCATACGATAGTCGCGAGCTGTCTTGCCTGCTCAATTTTGTCCTCTGGCCACTCTATTGCACAGATACGCTCGACTGCCTTTGCAGCGGCTGTTCCGACAGAGGGTCGACCTCGTTGAAAGCTCGTTGCAGCGTAGTCCACAAATTGCGTGCCAGCTTTTTCAAAGGAAGGCAATTTGCAGATCTCGGTTGGCAGCTCATTGGCAAATACCGAACCGGCTGAAGTCAATGCAAGAATTTTCGAATCATCCCACTGCTTGGAAGGGGACGGAGTGCCCATGGCCATTCTCTCGGCGTTATCGACCGACTTTTCCGTCTCGACCAATGCGAGTCCATCGTTCAAGGCCCCCAACAAAGGGAAAATAACGTCCCAGAGACAGGACTCCCAATGGTCCTCGCTGATGGACGCCCCATACAGCTCGATGCTTCGCCACAGTATTTGGATGGCACCGTCCCGTACTTCTTGTCTTGCGTCCGCTGAGAGCTGCAACAATTGCTTGAGTAGGTACATCCACTGCTGCAAGTATTCTTCGCCCTGGTCGCTGTGCCGTCTACTGGCCTGGAGGTGATCAGATACTTGCCAAAGGAGATTCCCGGCCTACGCCCGTACAAGTGATCGCGTCAGTGCTACAAGACCGAATGCATCTTTGTATGCTAAATCAACGCCTCACAGTCAGAGCCACGTTGACATCCTCATGCTGTCTTCCAAAGGCTGTTAACGTGGAGATACATTTTTCGGTCTCTTGGACAGACAGAGCGGCCAGAAAGTCACTGCAGATGAGTTGAAGAGACGGGAAGGCCACCTTGACAAGCTGAGATGCCTTGGCAGATGTCGCGGACGTCGTACTAGATGCGGGCATTGAGACTGCCTGGTCTCCCGTCGCGCTGCTGACCGCGACTGGACAAGCACTCGTCAAGATTTCGAATATACTGGTCCAGCCACACACGAGAGCATGGCCCTGGCTCTCCAGGATTTGGAACAAAGTGTTCAAGCCTGTCTGTCGGATTTCAATGTCTGTCGAAGTTTGATTTCGGCCTTGCGGAGAACACTGTTTTGCTAGAGCGTCGAAGACCTGATCTTGTAGACTCTGCTGTCGGTCTTGGTCCATAATTAACGCCTCGGCAGGAGCAGCCATGGCGATCTTGTCGAAGACTTCCGCGCTTTGCAAGCGGACAATAGCGGGCGCTTGTTGCCAATGCTGCACAAGTAGCAGGTGCCCGCTAATCAGATCCCAGGCAACTGATGCGGGCCGGGAGATAAGCCGTAGCATGTTCAGCAATGATATTTCTCCCAGTTTTGTCACTGCATAAGACTTTTCGCCAGGACGCTGGGAGATAAGGTCTTTTGAGTCTTTTGAGTTCAAGAGAGTCCTCTATACAAGTTTGCTATTGACTTACCAATGTGCGAATGACGTTGATACCGGAACGCTTTGGAAGCTTCTGTCCACCTCCAATATAATCATCTGACGGGTCGTGATCCTTGCGTTGCGGACTCATCACTGTCGGGTCGGCACCCGCCAGCTCGCCGAGCTCTGCTGTCGGCATGCCTACCATTTCTGCATTAAGCCGACAGAGCGCTGCCACGAACCACCGGAAAGCGTCATCATCTAGGGCTTTTGATGCTTCAAAGAGCCGCGTTGCCCGAGTCTGTGCGGCTTGTTCATCTTGGTCATTGGGGAGGTACCGAGCGAGCGGTGACTGCGTGCTTGCTGTCCCGGAGGGCATGGAGCTGCTCGCGGATGTACTGGCTTTCGCGGGCGATGTAGGGCCCGCACCAGCTGGCGGGACCGATCGTTTTTTCTGCCTTCGAGCGGCTTCCGCTCTGACGACAAGGTCTGCATTCTGCAGAGCTAAGATTGCAGATCCCTTTCAGTTTGCTTGTTTGCGATATAGCCTGTTAGACGACATACCCTCAAAAACGTAGAACCAGGTCTTTTCCAGACTGCCTGCCAGCGTCTGAGCGACATGAATCAATGATCGCAAGCACAGCAAATTTCTCGTTGATAAGCACATCGGCTGAACCTGCTGGCCTGATAGACCTAGTGCATCCGCGCCAGCCGACAAGACTGAATTGAGAGGCGGCCGGGATTGTGTGCTTCCGCCTGCTATTTCAGAACTTGCCAGAGTCGAAATGATAGGCGGAGGCACGGCAAACTTGCACAAGCTGATGAGCAATGCATCGCGGGGAGTTGTAAGAGCGAGGACGCCACAAGTCGTGCTGAATTGCTGAAAAGCAGAGAGGGTGTAGCTGAAGAGATCATCATCGAGGTTCGTAGAGATGAAGAAGGACAGGGACGCAAGAAGCGCGGGCCAGGCTGCGTCTGCCATGTCTCGAGCGGTGCGAAGGCTCTTGTACATGTTGCTGTCTTCAAATGCTCTTGCGAAGTCCAGCGCTGGCGGGGCAGGGAGGGGCTCCTCGCCTTGTCGAGGTCTGCTGTTCATGATGGACGAATATGCGGGCAGCGTCGATGCAGCGAATCCCTCGGCGATGGCGTTCAAGCACTGCAGAGCGAGCAAAAAGACATAGGTCTCCGGGATAGCAGGAGCGTCCGCCTTGTCCAGCTGATCAATGCACTGCAGCTTTACAGAGGCTGTAGCGACTGTGAGAGATCCTTGCGAGAGACCCGCGACGCCGACGCTCGTAGCGGCCTGCTGCGCCATGCCTACGATTCCGTCGACCATGCCGCCTACGCTATATTCGCCGCTAGAACTTGCTTCGGCGGGTACACCGGCGATGACTGCAGTGCCAGTGCCCAACAGGGCTGGTTTCTCGGTAGCGAGCTTGTTAAGCGCCGTGATCATGCTCCGGAACACAGACGCGGTGGTCGCGACTTCTTTCTCGACCGGATTTGCGCCAGTGGAAGCGGGTTTTTCGGAAGACGATTGCTCGCTCGCGGCGTCGTACCGCGTCCACACCTTGCTAAGAAGCTCAAAGTCTCCACAGAGTCCGCGAAGAATCTCGAGCGCTAGGACCCTCATCCACGGCGGGCTAGAGCCATGATTCGAAGAGTGTCCAGAGCCAACAGGAAATTTACCTCCATCTTTCGAGAGGCTTGGCAGCATACTCGAGCTAAGTGGATGACCGCCGCTTCCTTCGACATCTCCAGGCGCGACGATCTTGATGAACATGCAAAGGAAGATCTCCGACTCCATTATGAGGTGGTCGTTGAACTTCTTCAGGAGCAAGTACATGACGCGCATAAGGCGGAGGGTTGTGCTGAAGCTTGGCTTTTCCGCCAGTGCGCGTATGAGGAGGGGAGACAGCAGAGTGCGCAGCAGATGAAGCAGTTCAGGATGCTGCGTATGAAAGAATCAGACATTTGCTTTTCTGCTCTGAAGATTCGACACATGTGGCCTACATTGACGAAGACGCTGGAAAAGTCCGAAAGAACACTCTCGACGAGTTCCAGGCCAAATGTTCGAGGTAAGCTCTGCAGCTTGAGGAAAGAAGGTTGTTCGCCATTGATGAGGAGACATATGTCATCAAAGACAAGGTATGCATCTCGAGCCGCAGGAAGGAGGTAGTAGGGTTGAGTAGAGTCTTTGTCGTTGAGCACTGGCGAAGGGAGATCCACGGAGAATTCGGTTGGGATTGGACCTGCATGATTTTTCGAGCCGCACCAAGATCCATGAGTATGATGAGATCAGAACGAATTGCTTATGAAAATCACTGACCTGCTATTGCTGGGTTCTCCCTTGCGCTTTTCGCAAACCGATCTTCTTCATCTACATTCTCAAACACGAACATGACGAGCTGGCGGAGCGTCGCCGCTGCCGTCGATGAGACGACGCCAATCTTTGATTCGAGGAGTTTGAAGGAGATGAGGAGGGTCTGTGGGGCATCATTACATCCATCAGCTGCTTGTCCAACGGTTTCAGTACCCTGCTGGCTAACTCAAAGGCTCGCGTACCTCTGCGAGCAAGTCATCGTGGACATCTTTGCAGTTCGTGAGAAGAGAGACGAGTGTCTGCAGAATCTTGAGCTGGATCTCCACGCCTTGTGAGAGGACGGAGCGTAGGGTAGTGAGGATGGTGGGCACGGTGGCCTGGACAGCGCGACAGCAAAGCATTCTCATCAACTCCTTTTGCGCTGAATTACGATGAGAACCAGTCCCGCACCTGCGTTATGGCCCCTCGTACGCCAGTCAGGCGCTGCAGCCCGCTGACTGCGATGCTGATGACCTTTGGGTTCCTAGTGCCACAGCCCAGAACGATTGGAGTGAGCAGGACGGGGTGCTTGCCAGGGCCGGCGGGTGCTGCAGCGTGCGTGTTTCATCACAGAAGATAGCACACAGAGTCAATGTGCTGTCTGAAGTGTGCAGCGTGGCATCCACGCGCTCACCCTCGTGCAGGTCCGAGAGCGCGCTCTCTGGAGACGACTTGAGCAGTGCGAGTGCCTTGTCTGCGGCCTGGCGTGCGCGTGCGCGTGCGCGTAACAGCATCAGCACAACTACCTCCACACAGCATACAAGTACATATGTGCGCACGTCTTTGACGTCTGCATGCTTCCTGCCTGCTTCCTTTGCGAGCGCCTGCAGCTCCGAGGTCAAGAAGGGCAGGCTGCTCATTGTGCCAGCGGCTGTCTAGGATCTGCAAGGCGACTTCAGGTGCTGTCTCATCAGCGTATCGTCATGGTGCAGGGTGTGTGTTGGTAGCAACCAGCTATGTCTGCCCATCTACACACGCACACGTGTCTCTGTATCGATCATCCTCGAACAACGCAGTTCATCCAGACAAGCTCCACTCTTCTTGACTCTGCTTCGTATTCACCATCTCACCATACCCTCAACAGGGCTACTGGCCCGAGCACGCCGCCCAGCATGGCCTACAACACCCGCTCCTCGCGCATACGGATGCCAGACACGCTGACCTTCTACAGCGGCGACACGACTGCAGCACGCAGGAGCTCCCCCATCCCCCAGATGGAGTGTGTAGGAAAGCCGTGCGCACTCTTCCAGCCTGATGTGGTGCAGTGCACTGCTGTGGGAGGGACTGGCCCAGATGTAGAGTGGAGTGAGTCTCGCTTTTCAAGTGGTGGCGAACCTGCGACTGCGACTGAACCGTCATGCTGACGTGTCATTTGAACACTAGAATGCCAGGCAGACTTGCCATCGAGCATGTGAGGGACCCCATATTCATATTGGGATCTCTAACAAGTCGGACATCATGCTGACTCTGCTCGACTTGACCTTTTTAGCCGCTTTGGACGCGTACAAGTCAGCTGCGAAGGCTACGACCATCCAGACGATCAATACATACTAAAAGGTGAGCTCGTTTACCCATCTCTTCTTTCTTACAGCTATCTCAGTGCTCTCTCTGACATTCTCAGGATCATGCGGTCTCACATACAACCTCGTCAGGGCGGATCCCAAGCTCGAAGATCCAAATTACATGCCTACCTCGCGAAGTAGAGGCTTGGCGGGATTCAGTGGGTCTATCTCTGTGATATGCAGGAACTTTCAAGGTGTGTCAACGGCCTGACACTATGATCTTTCTCACTCCTCGTCCTCTGTCTTTGGTCGATCGCAGCCCGCAGCTTCATGGGCAATTTCTTCAACATTCTAACTCTAGCACTCGTCATCTACATGCTCTACGTCGTTCTTCTCCGTCCTCTCTTATTCTACTTCTCCCGCAACACTCCGAACATTCCAAGCGCAGGCGGGGCAGGAGGACCAGGCGGTGGACATCCACCTCAACCTCCTCGAGGCTGGTTCGGCGGCTGGGGTGGTGGTGGTGGTGGTGGTGGAAATGGAGGAGGAGGAGGAGGAGGAGGAAGCGGCCGCCCAGGTGCTCCTCCACCTCCATATTCCGAAAAGCCAAATGAAGGGTCAGCATCGTATACGGCCACAAATAGCGGAACAGGAGGAGGGATGTGGTCTGATCTAGGACGTGAAATGCGAAGAGGAGCAGCTTGGGGCGCTGGTACTACGCTTGCAGAAGCAGGCGTTCGCGCGATGCTGGGCAGAAACAATAACAATAACAACGCAAGACAGCAGCAACAGCGCGCGTTTGGATTTGGAGCGCCCACGGCTGGGCCGAGCAGGCGGAGTCCATTCGCGACCAATACGAGGGATGAATGGGATAGAGGCGAGGGAACCAGTGGGACAAGTGGGCTTGGAGGGATGAGAAGCAGCTCTGGATTTGGAGGCACGCGCAATCGATAGTCTCACGAATCAGGTGTTGCACGTCTTACGTCTTTGAATGGTCTAATTAAGCCAAAAGCTATGCGATTCTAGTCTTTGTAAGTCACTTGTTGGCTGGTACTCTTGCCCTTTTTGCGTGGATTCTCCTCGTGCCGATCCAACGCAAAACCTGATGATGTAAGACGCTTGCGACTGCCAGTTCAAACAACAGGCCCACACAGGTGAAAGGATGTCAAATTGCAATGTCCACACATAGGAGAAGGGGGGTACAGCCGAGACCAATTCGCAAGAGTGCAAACATCAGGGATATTTCTATTCATTTACAGACGATGGCCTTTTGAGAAATTTCGGGACCATATGAGAGGGTAGAGGCGGTTTCACGGCGTTCGCATTTGATTTGCCGGAGTGTGCGGATCCCAGAATGCAATGCTAAGTGAGGGAGACGAGATTAAGGATGGTAGTGTAGAAAGTCGGAGATGAAAGAGGGTAATAATTGTCCATGTTTGTTGTTTCAAACCACGCATTGTGACCGGCGGTTGGATCACCCTATCGCCGTTGACATCCGAGAGCGCCGAGCGGGTTTGGCGGGGAAAGAGTGGCAGGATTGATGGATACATTGAGCCTGTCAAAGCAGGGACGTCGCGCATTCGTATGTTCGTATGTCCTCATCCTCGTGGTCCAAGCATATGAGCAGATGCACATGCTTTTGACCTTCTTCTAGAATAGCGCCGCTGCGCCTACGAGCATGCTTAGGAGTACACCAAACGCTGCGACTTGACCGTGAGCGGCTGAAAATTTAGCTCCTGGACTGGCAGCGCCGGTGGTGGCTGTATGATTGTGCACGAGCAGTACCGGGAGAGGAAGAGAAAGAAACAAAGGTCATGCATCGATCAGCTTCCGTCCATTCTAGGCGAGCGTTCAAAAGAGGGGACAACCACGCACAAGCAGCCGTCGAAGGCGGGACATAGCTTGAATATTGAACGATTGTCCCTGCGAGTGGTGCGATTGTCGTGGATGGTGTGGGAGTAGACGCTGTGAACGGGACCCAGGAAGAGGTCTGGACGCCGTCTACGGTGAAGTAGACTAGGTAGGTGGCTGTATACGGGACAAATCATACATTCAGCACGAGAATATAATATCACTTGTCGTGTGTCCTGACGGACAGATAGTTGTACTTGGACTTACTGGGCGGCGCGACTGATCCCGTCATTGTCGGGCTGCTCAATTCCTGGCCCAAGGTGACCGCAGAGGGTGTATTTGCGGCGCTACGTTGATGACAGGACCAGTGCGAGGCGTTGAGAGTAGCAGAAGCGCGAGGGAAATTACAAGAATTGAAAGATCAGCTTTGCCCTGCCCTGCCACACCATCGCCTGATCAAAAAAGCGAGCGTATCGACGAGGGGGAAGCGAGGCAGCGGGGCATGCACGGCAAGCAGCACCAGCTTGCCATCCAGCATGTGCAGCACGCGTGTATGCCATTGCTGCGCTGTGCTATCCCTCGCCCCCCAATGTCGACGCTGTGAATTATCGCTCACTCTGCATCGGTCGTGTCTTGGGCGTTGGCAGTGCCGACCAAGCAAGCGGCGGCGAATGCAAGACAGGCGCATGCGATGAGCGTGGTGTGTGCCCGTCTGGGTGTAGCTGCACGTCGCCGTGTGCAGTGTGCTGCAGCTGTCCGTGTCTCATCCACCATTCTCGCCATTCTCAGTGTTTGGCGGAGCTGTATGGCTGCACCCGGGCACTGCGAGGGATGGTGCGGGCAGCCTGTCCTGTGTGGTGCAGTCGTGTGTGTGCGAGTGTGCTCTCCTCGTCTCTCTCTCTCTCCTCTGTCTGTGGATGTCCTCTCGATGCGGCTCAGTGACAAGCCCGCCCAGCCTGGCAGCGAGGGCAGGGCACGGCTTGGACAGAGCATGATCTGGCCCATCAGCGAAGACGAGGGACATCTCGACAGCGGGATGGCGTGCATCGCTGCTGACACTGACACTGACACTGACACTCGCATGCTACACCATGTATACAGGTCTGCGCACGGTCTGCTGGCCTCGTCTGCTGGCCTCGTCTGTCGCGTAGGACGCCCTGGACAGGCTTGGATAGATAGAACCCATGGCCGCGGAGCTGCAAGGACCGTGGGACGCGCAGATGGCAGGTATACTCTTACTCAATCAAGATGACACGCATCAAGTCAAAGCACTACGCTGGCCTCGTCGTCTGGCGATCCTCTGAATCAGCACAAGGACCCTCCTCGTCAAGTCAATAAATCGCAACAATAGGATTCTCTGGCCCATTGCTGACACACACCTATTCAAAGCGCCTATCAAGCCGCTTATCACGGTGCATACCTAAATGTCTGATTCTCCCGGTCCGTCATGTCCCTCAGGCCTTGTACGATCTTCTCCCTGTGTTCCTGCTCACTTCCCGCCTGCGCAACGCCTTCACCCCCAACATTCTCCCTGACTTTCTTATCCCTCCTCTTGTTTTCATACGTCATCAACGTCCAATTTGTCCAGTAGCACACGATGAGCGCGATCTGGAAACACATCACAGTCAGGATTCCAGTGTGATACGTTGGCGCCTCTCGTCCTAAGAAGGCTTGGGGGATCAGAATGTTGGAAAGCTTGATATTTCATCGTGTCAGTACGTATATAAACTCTAGGGAAGTGCTCGTGCAATCACGCTTACGCAGTACGCGACGAATGCCATGCTGTTCACCGTCGTCTTCTTGGTCGCGCCTGCGAAATTGGTGCCAATGACAGACATGACTGTGTGCGCAAGGGAATGAAGAGGGCAACAGAGTCAAGGTGAGGTTGCAGAAAGTATGCTCAGCAGTCAGCTCGCGATCTCTGACGGGCTTCTCCAGGGTCCGTCTTGGTACGCCAACTCACTGGTCGTGAACGAACAATTATTTAGGGCAATCATGTCTAATCGCAAACAACGCAAAGCGCGGTCAGCCTCACTGTCAGATCGTCTTGAACTTCACAAGAAGGGGCGCCGAATGCCAGACTCACACATCATGCCCAGTAAAAGCTGCCTATTCCCAGCTGTTGGCTGATGCGTATAAATGACAGCAGTACCAGCGACGACAGCACTGGCAGCGACAGAAAGCAACGGTTGCTTGGCGTATCTGAACGTCTTGGTGAAAGTCACCAAGCCAGTCACGAGGAGGCACACTGCAGCTTGGATTGCAAATGCTGGCGATTGAAGAAGCATGCTCTTAAGTTGAGGATAGCCGAAACCATTGATGATGATGCCTGGGAAGGACGGGTCAGCCTTGACTGTAACCCCTTCCCCGACTCTCGGGTCCTTGGGTGAGCTCAAGGAACCCACCGATAAAGTTGGTCGTGACGGCACCACCGCTTTGGGAGAGGAACAGGGTCGCGACGGTGCTGCATCGCACAGGTGCGATGCTGTCAGTTCTCATGCGACTCAATGCGAGCACACCAGATACGTCGCTACTCACAGCCAGACTCTGACATCGGTCATTGCTTCGCGGAACTGTGACCATTTCCAGGTGGTATTGCTGCATTTGCTCACGTCAGCATTCACTCACCCTCTTTCATCAAATTGACCACATGACCTACTTGATGCCCGTCTGACTGCTTGCGACACGCTCGACCGCAATTGCTCTTCCTCTAGCATCGAGCCACTTTACGTCTGCTGGCGAGTTGGGAAGCAGGAACCAGCACAGCACCCCAGTGATGACTGTCAACAAGCCGAGAAGGAGGAAGATGTATCTCCAAGGAGCAAGGGCTCCTCCGGCGGCGTGGCCGATGCCATAATAGATCACCAACGCAGGAATCGGCATTAAGCCATTCGTAAGCGTCTGGAACGCATTGGCAAAGTCAGGTTCAGCTAACGCTTATCCACAGCATCAGCTTCCACCTCCGTGTGTCTTTCCACTCACCCACAGAGCGAATCGGAAGGGCTGTTCTCGCTGTTTGTACCACCTCGTGGTGATCTGCAAGAAACCAGGCGAGAGACAGGCTTCAAACAATCCCAGCAAGAAGCGGCACGCCATCAGGCCTCCAAAGTTTTGTACGCCCAGCATCGCAATGATGGAAACGCCCCAGCAGAATGTCATCACTGCGATGAACCTGCCAATGTGCAGCTTCTGCATTGCATAGAGCGAAGGATAGGTGCCCAGCAGGTAGCCAAAATAAAAGATGCTGACCTGGACACGTGCAATGTTCGCTTCAGATTAAGGCGGTTCTCATTCAGTTCGATCGAGGCCTGGAAGACGTGCTCACAGCCCAGGAATACTGCGACCCATGCAGGTCCAAGTCCTGTCTCATACCGAAGATTGCGGCATTGGAAATGGCGGCCTTGTCTACAAACTGTTTATATGTCGCAGATGGCGATACTTCAATAACGCGACAAAGAACACACCATCGTTCGTTTTGTCAGCCCACCTGAAGTCCGCATGTCCAAGCCATGATAGGCATCAAGCGCCAGTCAATCTTCCTCAAGACAGTTCGCTCTTCCTCCTCTGTGAATGTCAAGTCCTGACCCTGCAAAGCCCTGGCGGCTTGGTCCATCTTGTCAAGCTCGTCTTCTTCGAGGATCAGACCCATATTGGCGTTGCGGGCAGCGCCCTGCTCGGCGGGCTTGTAGCCTGCTTCAGCTTTGCTGCTGAAGTCGGTCGTCGTCGTCGAATCCGACTGCGTGCGGTTGAGTGCCATGGCTGCTCGGATTGTCCTGACCGGTACGATAGTATCGACAGAGGAGTTGGCCGCAAAAGAACGCAAGAATCAAGAGAGGCAAAGGACGAGGACACTACGGAGAGCCCCATTGATGGGCTCCTCACCTCGGCCGGCCGATGGGTCCGCCACCATCTCACCTTGAAATGAACAGTTTTCCCCCTCTCTGACCGGAAATTGGTTTAGCTTCAAGAAGGCAAATGCAGGCAAATGCCTAGCAAGTAGCACGGCTGTATGGACATTCCTACCAGACTACCGCACCAGTCGCCTAGAAGCTTAAGGTGACCGGATGTCTGACCTAGGCTGCCCGGAAGACCATGGTACCTTCGGATGAACAAATTAGTTCTAGCGCAAACGGCTTGTAGCAAGCCGGCACGAGCAGCATCTGCGGTCGCGCTGGTACCGTAACAACGCGAGACCAGCAATCACAGACAGAGGAAACATCAAGCGTCACAAAGCTTGCCTCGCCTGGTGGACTGACAAATTGATCTTGAAGTGCTGGGCCGCCTTTGGGGGAATCGAAATGGTCAAGACGCTGGAAATCACTGAGCCTTTATACGAGATCATCTGCCAGCTAGGGGAGGGACCGCTGTGGGAAGAGGCACAGAATGCATTGCACTTCGTGGACGTGTGAGTACCTCAGACCCTCAGTCTTGGTCACTGCTCTTGCCTGACTCTGCCGCTCTACCTAGAGGAAAGAACTGTATTCACCACCTTGACCTTAGTTCCAATGCGTTGTCGACGGACTACTACAACGAATGCATAGCATCCATTTCGTTCTGTAAAAGGAACAGAAACGTAAGGCTCTTTATACTGGTCCCATCAACGTCAGTGTTCTTCAGCCAAATCTGACATCATGATCCATAGGTCCTCTTGGCTGCTGCACGAGGAGGCTTCGCATACCTCCCAATACGCAACTCTTCACAAACATCGCCGTCAAGTCCAGCAATCATCAAGTACATGTGCGAGAATCCAGTCCCTGAAGAGCTTCGAGATGCACGAATGTTCAACGACAGTGCATGCGATGCACGCGGCAGGATCTTTTCTGGCAGCAAGACGTTGCGCGGTCAGCCCTTTTACGAAGATCAATTGCCTGGCCGGATCTACAAGCTGGAGAATGATGGCAAGAGGTGGAAATCAGAGGAGCTCACTGCGGCGGGCCATATGACCGTGCCGAATGGCATTGCCTTTTCACCGGATAACAAGATATTGTGAGTGCTTGCGTCTTTGGCACCATTCCTTGCAATTAACGCGACTCTGCGTCTTGGTTTTTGCTTGCGGAAAGGTACATTGCCGATACGCGGTCTTTTGAAATTGTAGCTCTCGACTACGACCTGGAAACGGGGACAGCGTCAAACAAGCGCGTCTTTGTAAGGACAACTTGGGATGGCCGGCCTGATGGCATGTGTGTAGACACAGAGGGTTATGTGTGGAGTGCAAAGTGAGTCGTGAAATCCACGAACACCTAGCAAGCTGACAGATTTACCAACACTACAGGTACGCGGGCGCACGCGTAACACGCTATACACCATCTGGAGAAGTTGACACAGAGGTGCGCTTTCCGAAATGCCTCAACATTACATCGGCAGCGTTTGGCGGTCCAGAGCGCGACACGCTGTATGTGACTTCGGGGTCATTGAACGAAAGCGGCGATGATACGGATGCAGAGAAGGTGGCCCGGTATCCAGACTCGGGCGCAGTATTCGCAGTCAAGATCCCTGGTGTGCGAGGAATTGAAAAGTACCGCTTTGCTGATGTTTGACGGTGGGATGTAGTGCATTGTAATTATCAAACAGTGCATTTAGCATACGGCCATTTGGGCCTATGGTCAATAGCCAATTGAAGTAACCGATGTAGAAGCTAATCAATCGAGGACCTCGGCCATGCCAGAGCTGTGCACGTGCTCGAGCTCCGTAGTACGGTGGCCTGCGAGCACCGATGCAAAGGGAGCCCGTCGACTGGCAGAGTGCGCGGGTCGAGCACTGTGCCCGAGTGCCCTGCCCTGCTGTGCTGTGCTCTCACCACTCAGCCAGCCGGCCAGTCTCGTCACCAGGCGCAATGGCTTCGCCGTCGAGCTTTGCGCAACGTCCGCGAGTGGTCGTCGAGCACCGCGGCATCCGGGTATCGCTGGAGCCCGAAGAGCACGTCACTGGCAGAGTTGGGCTGCAGCTGCTGTTGCGGTCTGGCGTCCTGTCGCCGTCGTTGGAGAATGGACAGCTGCAGGATGATATCGCCACGCCGACCGCTGAAGACGAGCTGCAACAACATACACGACGAGCTTCAATACCAAGGTCCCCGTCAATTGGGAGCTCCAATACCCTCGAGGTGCTGGAATACAGCGCCGGCCACGGGAGCTGCACCCACCTTCTCGCAGAGTTCGACAAGGCCGGACTCGTGGCACTCTCACCTGGACAGCAGCTATGCGTCACCGCGATGCAGACGCCAGAGGCATTCCGACTGGGCACGCAGGACGTAGCGCACAAGATTCAACGGCATAGATGGAGTAATGCCCGGCTTCTTAAGGGAGGCATGTCGGTGAGTCAGTCCTGCACGTGGATGAGGGTCCCAGTCTGCTCTCTATGGTCATTCGTATGAACGCCATGCACCACAGGCCATCCCTTTCAACGGTCCACACTTTCACTACATACTGGCCAACTTGTGCATGGCGTTCTGTCCCGTAGACGAGGATGCCATCCATGGTGAGGCTATCTCTAACATCCGGCATGCTTGAAAGCATTTGTGCATGCGTATAGCGAGCTCACAGAGCAGCCTCTCCTTTCCAATCTCCTTGCACCAATGCACCACAGAAATCTACCGATGCTTGCTGCCAGGAGGGATAGCAGGCTTCACATCCTGGAAGTCACTCGGCTGGAGCAAAGAGACTGCGCAAGAAGGACAAGGCGATCCCTTGATGATCTTCCCCTCAAACGGCTGGCGCGACGCCGACTATATAAAGCGCAAGCTCACCTCTCACGGCTTACAAGACATTGAAATGTCAGAAGTGCCCTTTCAAACGGACGTGGACACAGGCCTCTTTACCGAGATCGTAGGACGCGTGGTCAGACATGCTGTCAAACGCCTCTGGCAGGCTGATAACTCGGAAATGACTGGAGCGGACGATACGGAAGCAATTGCGCAGACGGTTCTCGACCAGTATGACCCGAGACGCTTTAATGGCAAAATGGTCGCTTGGGTCACCATAGCGCGCAAGCGGAATTCGAGTGCTTGAGCGGGTTCAGGTATTTGGCTTGGCCGTTGCATCACCGCTGTATCATATTACTCTTCTCCCTCTATACTACATCCTCGGTACCTTGTACGGCTTTCCCACAGGCTATAATCTCAGAGATCCTCTTGAAATGCACGCCAGCAAAGTACTTTTTACGATGATCTTCGACCCTGTCCGCTGGAAGGCCCGCCGCTCCATTCGCATTCCACAGGTCCATGTAGGCTGCATAGAGCAAGCTAGGGTCGTGCTTAGGATTTTTCTTAATGGCTGCTTCCTCGTCGACGATTGTGCTTTGGATATCATCCAAAGGCCTGTATGATACCGCAAACTCTTCGCCGTAGAGCGCTCTCAGCCGTTGACTGAGTTCTAGCCAGGTCGCTGTTTCGCCCGCGACGTAGGTGTAGGGTTCCTAGACGCGTAAGCAGCCAAGGTCAGAACGCGAGGTATTGGGACATTCAGCAAAAGCTGACATGCTGTGGCATGCCAGAAACAGATACTGGACTGACCCAATTTGGCGATTCAAAGAGCTTGATCATGGCAGCTGCTACGTCGCGGGCTGCAGTGAAGCTAACGCGCGCTTTTCCATCACCTGCAATACGAATCGTTTTTTTGGTCACATCAACAGGCCAAACCGGTCTCAGATCCTTCATGTGACTTTTCCACTGCGCATCTTGGTCCGGCGGCAGGTGCCAGTAATCCCCAAACCATCCGATGCAGAGCAGCGTCCATTCTATCTCGTTCTGCTCTACCAGAGCTCGCCGAATTGGAATATGCGTAGGCACGTAGAAGAGTGGGTGGTTGGGAAAAGCGTCCGGATGAATGTCACCGCCCATCTCCGAGGGAATGAAGCGCTTGCATGAGTTGGATGCTCGGCATGCACTGAGCATGGCTGATTGAGCGGGGACCTTAAGGAGACGATAGGTGGTCAGTTGCATTGCCAAAGATACTTCGTAGGGTTGCAGTCTCACCATCACATCGGGATCATTACTGTGAAGCAGAGACACCAAGACGGTCGCTTCGGTTTTGTCTAGAATCTCGAGCAGAGATGCGTGAGAATAGTCGCAAATGTGGACCGGTACCCCACGATCGCTGAACCACTCTCGAGGCTTAGGAATAGATTTATAGACATGTCAGCTGAGCGCCTCTTTCGTACCATTCTTGAGACGGAGGTGCCCAACCCACTGCTCGACTGATGATCACCACGGACAATCCCGCACGCGCCGCCTCTTCAACGAGATAGCGCGCCGAGTCGCCAGCGCCAGCGATAGCCACGACACCTCCGAGGCTGGCCATTTCAGATGTTGTTCACTTTTGCAACAGTTTCTGAGCGGAAACAAGTGTCGTGAGGGTGGATGGAAGGCATTGTGTCTGCAATGTATTATAGTATTGCTTCGCCACAGTTACTGTGCCTGGCTTGATAAGCGAACACCTAGGTAAGCAGCGACCTAGCGAATGACGCTGTGTGGGGCGCTCTTCAGCTTGCACTTGAATTGATCTGATGAGTTTTGAGCGTGAAAGCCAGGCTTTGCCAGACAAGGTGCAGACCTCACAGGCCAGGGCGTTGAGTTCGGACAGGGAAGTGCAGGACCGCCGGCTCTGCAAAATCCAAAGCAAGCAAATTCAGAGCAAGTGTACTGCGATACAAGTACTCGCAAGTCGCGCGACGGGAACACTAGACACGCATTGATGAAGGGGACTGACAAGCCAAGCTGCTGCAAAAGCCTGGACCCTGCAGTTCTGACGCCCCACCAGCGGGTGGCGACGACGAGCACTTGCGGGCGAGAAAGCTGACAAGATCCACTACAATGAGCAGCGGCCCGGGGTAGCTTCTCGTTTTTGCTCTGAAACGACTGATCTTGCTCTTCGTCAAATTTTGAGCGTTTGACGGTGACAATTGCCGTCTGGACTTGCAGCGCCAGCAAGAGATTCCTCCTCCACGGTCGGTGCAGCTTTCCAGATCGGGACCCTGGTCGCCCTTCCGCTGAAAGCTTTTGTGCGCTTCTGCGTAACAGGTTGAATGTTGCAATGAAGAGCTTTAACGAAATCAGGTTAACCGCGCTGGCCGTGCTGGGTCTTGCAATATTCGAAATCGGAGACGCCTTCGCGTCGCCAGTGAACCTGCAAAAAAGGCAAACTTCAGGCTCAGCAGCAGCCAGCGCACTTCCAACAGTCAGTCCTGTAGAAACACTTCACACCGAGTGGATCTTTGGCGATTTCGCAGAGGAAACAACCACCGAGACTGCCGAGACTAGGGAAGCTACGCCGCTCGGATATATCGCCTATACTGGAGCGAGTTTCAGCTACGGTGGCGAAAACACGACAATTTACGCAACGTACCCATTGACCATCACAGACTATGCTCAGTATGACGAGTCTGTAATAACGGTAACTGCGACCAGTAAGTGCAGTCGAGCGCAGCGTCTCTCTGCTCTGACTGACTTGGGACAACTACAGACATAGCGGTAGCTGGCGCTTCATACGTCTCCCAGGAATGGCGATATGTAGAAGCCGATGGCGAGTCTATCAGCGGTGAGTGGCCTATGAAGACTGTCCAAGACAATCGCTTCAGTGTGAGAGCATGGTCACTGACCCCGATAGTGCCTTTGTGGCTGTCTGCAGAAAACTTTTATTGCAGCCTGAACGAGCAGACCAAGGGTGTCTGCGAATACGGCTACGCGTACGGGGAAAATAGAGACGAGCGGACCACAGAGACTGTCACTCTCAATGCGACGCAGCTCACCTATACGGCAATCTTGACTTCGATCTCCATCCCGCCGGGCATGACGGACGTGACAGCCATCGCAGCTCTGGCGTTGCCTACGGCTGCACCGGCGGCCACGCAGTCTGCAGTCAGTGCGGCGACTGGTGTACCTACTGCATTGACTAGGCCAGCAAGCACGACTACGACCTGAGTGCCGAGATAGTAGGATGAAGATTCTGCTCGAGGAAACGGCGAAGAAATCCAGGATAGGGACCGTGGAATAGAAGGACTCGCAGGGCTTAGCGGATGTGAATATATTAATAACAAATGCAGATCCTTATCAGTATCAGCATGTGAAGTGTGGGCGAGTAGATTTGATAATCTAGGAGAGGATTTGTAATCATGCTGCTCAAGGTAGTCCCGCGAGCTCGAGTATGAGTCGAATAGCGCTGACCTTTTGCAGTCGGCTTGGTCAGCTGAACGAGCGTATCTCAGAGAATAGTTTTGCACACCAGCCAGGATCCCTGCCACTTTCCTAAAGTGGTCTGTGCAGGCCATGTCCATTCGCATTTGCGCGTGGAGGTCCAGGTGGCGAATTGCTCGAGAGACCAGACAGACGCGCGAACCATGGCGGTGCGGCAGGAGACTGGTTCACACTGGAGCATGACCCTGGATGTGATATTCAGCAGTCGCCTGCTGGCCTGTCCAAGTGCACGGCTGCTGCTGGCCCCCTGTCGAACGCTGTCTAAGCTGGCGCTTGTGCATTGTGCTTCCGCTCCAACACAGGCCAGAGGGGCGAGAACGGCCAAAGACTACTGGACCACGGGCAGTCCACACTCTCCGTCACACTCGACTCATGGCGCACTGACCGCGACCGGTGCTACGTCCAGAGCAATGGCGCTGAGGTCGACCAAAGACTTGTGAAGAAATCCATCGATCCGCTGGTCGCTCCGAATGCTCCACTCGACGTTGTTCATACCGAAATGTCCTCACTAGAACAGGGGAGACGTTCGAGATGCCTGCCTTTTGGCTCAGACGGAGGGGCACCTACAAGTCCTTCTGAAGGGAGGCATTGCGGGAGCAGCCGACGCAGACTACAGGAAGAAAGAGAACGGTCACATGCTTGCTAAAGGAGAGAAGGCAAGGCAGCCAGGCAGTTGGATTTGCACACAACGAAAAGGAAGACGTAAACTACGCTTCTGCAAAGCTGCGCCGCCGAATACATTGACACAGACGCATGCAGGTCCTCGCTTCTCTAAATGCTTCTCGCACGAGCTTTACAGACAGAGACTCAGAATACGCTGGCCTCGCAGGCGTCCGACAAGCAGGTCGTTACGAAAGTGACCTTGCAATCATGAGTCGCCGCTACATTGGACAGTGACATGCACACACACTGTGAGCTAGTCAGATCGACCAGGTGACCCCGTGCTGCTGTCCGGCAAAATTGTCCCGCTGTCCTGAGGCTGCCCGCATCGTGGACCCGTCTCTGTATAGTTCCCGCACATTCGAGAGCACGCGTTTTACATTCATCCGCTTGACTATTCACAGTCTGTCTTCGATACTCGACGTCATTGCACACAGAGATTGAACTAAGCACGTTGATCAATGGGCTTTCTCGTATCCTGCATCTCCAAGTGGGACCTTTATCGCGAACGAAAGGCCAATAGTAAATCTCACGTCCAAGAGAAAGGCACGAGGCACTCACCCCATCGACTTTGAACGCTTCTGCAGCCTGAAGTATGAAATACATGCGGACATACTCATTTGTTGGGTTTTCCCAGGCATGTATCGTACCTCTTTGGACTGTGATGGACGCGCGCACAAACGTCACTCAATCGCCCTTCACAAGTGCATCCTAGCTTGTCGTCACGGTGTAAGGACTTACTGACTATGTCTCCCTCGCCAAGCTCCACCTTGCGGTCTTCTTCTAGGTGCAGGATCACCTTGCTTCCGCGATGCACTGATGGGAATTTGATCAATACACCTGTCCAGACGCCGCAGCATGAACCACGATCGACGCTCACAGATGCCATAGTCGATGGACACGGTCCGATGCAGGGGCGATATCGAATTGGGTGGAATATCCGTCACTCTGGGAATTTCACCCAGAGAGTGTCAGGCGCAGTCTTCTTTCTTGGCACAGTGCAACAAGCCTTCACCTGACCACCGTACCGCTCTCATTGCTGAGCTTGCTATTGTCCTCCTTCAGCGAGAGATCTCGCTCGTCGTTCAAGTCATACTTTCCAGAGTCTGTCGTCCATGGATGTGCAAACACTGCGCTCTCTCCGGTCGTCATCGTGACCGGCAGGGGGGTGACATATTCGTCCTTCCAGAAGACTGCTTTGCCATTGGCCGTGTGGCCTGTCACTACGCGTCGAACGGGCTTGAAGGTATAGCCATTGCCGAGATGTGCGGTGCGTTTGAGGCCGGCTTCGTAGCTCATGGTGGGCTCTCTACTGACAGGGCTGTCAAGTCAAGGCGCTCCAGAGGATGCAGTCTGAGCAACGGAAAGCGAGGCCGCACATGGAAGTGGCCGTTTGGAAGAAAGGCGATGGCTGCAGCGCAAGTGCTGTTTGAAACGGAGGACTCCATCCGGACCTCCGTTTCCGTCTAGAAAGCTGGTGGCAAATGCTGCCCTCTGCCATATAGCTGCGAGCGCTGTTGCACGGCGTGTATACAAGTCAAGCGGAGGACCCACTAGCCAAGGTATTTTGATTAGCTATTAAGGTCTATTGCTACAGCTCTGCGATGTATATCCGTAGAATTGGGCGCCACTTCTTGCGGCGTGTGTGTGGATTCACAATAGCTGCATGACCTCGCTCTCATGGTGCATGGGTCTAAGTCGGCTCTACAGCTTGCAACTCGATTTGACGTGCTACATCCACGTGAGTCTGGCATATGTTGCAGACGAAAGCAGGGAATACGCGAACCTTCAAGGTTCCGCAGTGTCGGCGCCAGCAACAATGGTCTCCCCCCTCTTGATCTCCCGACAACTCGGACACGTCTACCAGCTACCGCCAATCTCGTACTTCCAGAAGCGGTCGGTGACTCTTCCCACTGTGCTGCGCCAGGCAGTGTTGGCGTACTGCAGAGGGAAGGGGAGAGGGGCAGCAGGCGTTCAGCAGCAGTCAAAGCGGTCTGTCGATGCGATATTGCCTTGGTCGCGCTCGACGAGCTCAATGGCGGGACACGCAGAGCCGCGCAGAGCTGTACATGTGCAAGAGAATGAGTCGACTCACGCCAATTGCCTGCACGCCGCTGAGCATGAGGGTCAAGAAGATGAACTCGCCAGTGTTCTGGCCCATCCTGGAGTGGAGTGGAGTGATGGGTGGGTGGGAGGGTGGGAGGGTTGCAAGAGGGATGAAGGGAATGGGATTGATTGTGGAGAGGGATTGTGGAGAGGCAGAGGATGAGAATGATGCAGTGGAGGCCACACGGAGAGGAAAGGATGGGATGGAGATGAAAGGTGAAGAATAAGATGAGGACGGCATGAGGAAACAGCGACACCGCGAGGGAGAAGGACAAGTCATCACATCAGCAGCATCCCTGGCAGACTGCGCGCACAGCACAGCACAGCACAGCACAACTCAGCGTACGGGCGGGTCGCAAAGTCGACAGCCTCTCGAGGGCGGTAGGCAGGCATGCCACGGACGTCGCGAGGCCAGTCGGCGGGCTGGGCGACGGCGAGCCTGGCGTCTGGGATGGCGAGGCTCTCCTCGACGGGGACGGTGTCTATCCTCGCGTCCCTCGCTACCGTCGTCCCAGGGCGGCTCTGCTGGACAGCGTCCTCGCCCGCGACGAGGCTCAGAGCGCGCCCGACAGCTGGCGGGATGCCGCCCTCTGTGGCCGTGAGGACGTGCGAGGCAGAGGCAGCAGCGGCAGGCTCCATGGCTGCGTGTGGTTGCGACAATCAACAAGCGTCACAGAGCTGATATTGTACCTCGCGCCCTGCTGCCTGCCGCTCGCCCTCTCGCAATCCCACCTCCGGACGTCCGTGGAGGAGCTGGCAGGCGCGTCCGGAGGGGCATTGACAAGAGGCGCAGAGACTGAGAGACTGACAGCAGCTCTGACTTGGTCTGCTCTGCTCTGCTCTCTCCTGCTGGCTACAAGGCCTCGTCACCACCACCTTCTCCCTGAACCTCGGCCATGCCCACCACCGTCCGCCACATCCAGACACGCGAGGTCGACGAGGAGCACCAGCTCGTCGTGGACCTCAACGTGGACATCCCTCTCAAGGCTCTCCGTGGGCACACCGAGGGTCTCGTGCGGGGCAACGTCTACCGCTCGAAGAGGACGGTCGAGGAGAATGCGCGACAGCCCGTCCTGGTCACCTATGCACCTTACGGCAAAGACGTCCCGTACGAGGTCTTCAACAAGCGCAGCTTCAACGAGCTCCCAGAAGGCCAAGCATCAAAGTGGTCCGCCTGGGAGACCCCAGAGGTGCGTTGGTCTGCGCAAGGCTACATACTTTCGGGGAGGCTCACTGACTCGAGACCCATCTCTTCTCCCTCTCACCGTCTACTTTGCGTCATCCCATTACCCGTATCATACTGCGTGCCTCGCCGCTGTGCCAATACAGCCTATATACTGGACAAAACATGGCTACACAATCCTGCGAGCGGACGAACGAGGCTTTGGCCAGTCGCCGGGCTTTGCAGACTCGATGTCTAGCCAGACAGCCTCGGACTTTGCGCAGGTCATAGAATGGGCCGCAGAACAGCCGTGGTGCAATGGCAGAGTCGGACTGCTCGGCATCAGCTACTACGGTGGCAGCCAGTGGAGAGTCGCAGCTCTTCAGCCCAAAGGTCTAGTCTGCATGCTCCCATGGGAGGGCATGTCGGTGAGTCTCAGCCACAAGGGTCTTTAGCCGTGATCCCGTAAGTCTCGCACCCGAGCTGACGTGCATCTGCCGCCGGCACAGGACTACTACCGCGACAGAACCAGGCATGGAGGTATCCTTTCCAACAAATTCGTCGACTTCTGGTGGTATCGCCAAGTTCAAGTCAATCAATACGGTAGACCTGGCAAGGCCGCAAAGCGTTGGGGCCCGTGAGCCGGCTGTACCTGATCCTTATTCAATCGAGTGATTTCTGACTGGTGGCATGTGATTCTTTGATTGCAAAGTGACACGATAGAAGGCGATCTCACTGAAGAAGAGTTGGTTGCCAACCGCAATTCGCGACCCCATGATCTTGCCCAGCACAGATATCTCGACGAACCGTACTATGCTAGCAGAGACTACAATCTCTCCGATATCAAGGGTGAGTTTTGCACAAGCTCTCTTTTCCTGGTAGAAGCCAATTGTGACAGAGTTGCCATTCATCAGTGCCATGCTTGTCTGTAGCTAATTGGGGCGGCATCATGTTGCACTTGCGCGGCAATGTTGTCGGCTATACCGAGGCGGGCTCCAAAGACAAATGGCTGCGCTTTATCACTGGACGACACGACATTCCATTCTACCTTCCGGAGTTCGTAGCAGTCCAAAGGTCGTTCTGTAAGTAAATCGTTCGCCCGCTAGAAGTGTCAGTCAGAAGCTGAATCTCCTCGTATCCCGTCGCGAACAGTGGATGCTTTTCTACTCGACGACGACAGGGAGGGCTGGAAAGAGGGCAAAGTATCACCTGTCAACGTGTGCCTGCGCGCTGGTAACCCGGGTCACAACGACACCGAAGCCGAGCGAACCTTCTCCTTTCGTGACGAAGCTGCATGGCCACTGCCAAAAACACAGTGGACCAAGTGGCACCTCGATGCCACTGGCAACCTCGGACCGGAAGTCAGAGCTGGGTCTGACATCGTTTCCTATGCGGCACTGGCCTCGAGGTGAGCTCCTCGCACCGTCCGGAGAAGAAGGAAGAAGAATGTAATTTTGAGCCTCTTTGCTTGCATAGCGACAAACAAAGTCTGGTCAAGTTCAGGTCCGAGCCGATGAGACAGCAAACAGAGATCACCGGTCACATTGTGGCTCGTCTCACTGTTTCTGCTGCTGGATCACCCGCTCCCAAAGACATCGACCTCTTCCTTACCTTGAGACACTACGACGCGTATGGCGAGCAAGTCTTCTACACCGGCACTGCCGGCGATCCTGTTCCTTTATGCAAGGGATGGTTGCGATGCTCGTTGCGCGCTGT